>CM060320.1:26723-36723 GCA_030674155.1 Stramonita haemastoma
GAAGAGAGAGAGAGAGAGAGAGAGAGAGAGAGAGAGAGAGAGAGAGAGAGAGAGAGAGAGAGAGAGAGAGACAGACAGACAGACAGACAGACAGACAGACAGACAGACAGACAGACAGACAGACAGACAGACAGGACAGACAGAGAGAAAGAGGAAGAGAGAGACAGAGACAGACAGACAGACAGACAGACAGACAGAATAAAACAGAACAGAACATGCACAGATCTACATCCTTTTGATCTGTGTATACGAGAGTGTTGGTTAGCATGTGGGAAGGTATGTGTATATACTTTTTGCATAAACTAGAGATTGAGTGTACACATTGTCAGATGTGTGTATACACCACCGTGCACACTACATATTGTCAGATGTGTGTATTCACCGCTGTACACATAGTCAGATGTGCGTATTCACCACTGTACACACTACTCATTGCGAGACCTGTATGTATACACTGCTCTCTGCACCTACACACGGGTAACCACATTTATCTTTGTGTATGCAAACATGTCTATGTGAGAGAGAGAGAGAGAGAGAGAGAGAGAGAGAGAGAGAGAGAGAGGAGGAGAGAGAGAGAGAGAGAGAGAGAGAGAGGAGTGATTGATAAGATAATGTTTAAAAAAAAATGTTTGAACAAGTATAGGGAAGAAGAGGGAGGAGTAGAAGAAGTGAAAGAGAGACAAAGATTGAGGCAAAGAGAGAGACAGAGAGGGGTGGGAGTGCAGGGTGGGGGTGAGGGAGGGGGTTAGGGGTTTTTCCTACATTAGCGGCAGTTGCAGTTAAAAACTCGTTTGTCAATTGTCTGTGCGCCATTTTTTGTGACTCTTCCCCCTCTCTCTTCTTCTTTGTCATAGCACACAGCCTGCTCTGAGCTAATGTTTGCCTCCTCAGCTTTTTGTAGGGCTTTTTTTCCCGAAGGTTTTTGTTTTGTCTTTGGTTTTTGTTTCTGTTTATTTTAGTTATTTTTTATTTGTTTGGGGGGGGGGGTTGTATTGGTTTGGTTTTTGTTGGGGTTTTATTTTTTGTAGTGCAGGGGGGGGGGGGGAGGCTGTTTGTTTGCTTTGTGCTTTGTTTATGAGAATTTCTTGAAATCGCTTTCCTCTGTAGTTGTTTTTTTCTGGTTTTGTTTCTTAAGGGATTTTTAAAAATATTGTTTGTTTTGTTTTTTGCGCTAGTGTGTACTTTTTGTGTTTATGTTTAGTGGATTTTTCAAAATCTTTTTCTCCAGTTATTGATGTTGAAGTTGTTGGAGGTTTTTTTTGTTTGTTTGGTTGGTTTTTGGTTTTTGGTTTTGTTTTGTTTTTACTGTGAACCAATGGCCTGGGGTGTTTTTTGTTGTTCTTTTCTTTCCGTTAGTTTTGTTGTTGTTTCCTTTTTTGTTTTTATCTTTTTGGAATGGTTTTTTTTGTGGGCTGGGTGTAGTGTTAGGTAGAGTTATGTTGTTTTGTGGGGGGAGGGGGGGGTTGGGGAGAAGGGAGGGGGGGTTGGATATTTATCTTTTTATCTTTCTATTTGCTGGTGAGCAGCTTTGTTGCTGTAGTAGTAGTAGTAGTAGTAGTAGTAGTAGTAGTAGTAGTAGTAGTAGTAGTAGTAGTAGTAGTAGTAGTAGTAGTAGTAGTAGTAGTTGGTGGTGGTGGTGGTGGTGGTGGCGGTGGTGGTTCTCTGTTTTCTTTTTGTTTCCTTTTTGTCTGAACTATTGATGGTTTGATTTTTTTGTCATTATGTTTTTCCTTTATTTTCATAAGGGGGAAGACCAAGACGTCAATGGACAGATGATGTCACAGACTGGACAGGCAGTATAGTACGTACAGTACAGTACAGTACAGTACAGTACAGTGCAGTACAGTACAGTACAGTGCAGTGCAGTACAGTACAGTGCAGTGCAGTGCAGTACAGTACAGTACAGTGCAGTGCAGTGCAGTACAGTATAGTACAGTACAGTACAGCACAGTACAGTACAGCACAGTACAGTACAGTACAGTACAGTACAGTACAGTGCAGTGCAGTGCAGTGCAGTACAGTACAGTACAGTACAGTACAGCACAGCACAGCACAGCACAGCACAGTACAGTACAGTACAATACAGTACAGCACAGCACAGCACAGCACAGCACAGCACAGTACAGTACAGTACAGTACAGTACAGTACAGTGCAGTGCAGTGCAGTGCAGTGCAGTGCAGTGCAGTACAGTAGGCTGGCTGAGTGCATAGGACTACAGGCCCAAGGCAGAAAATTTAGAGCTCTTTAACAAGTCAACCCCCAGTCTTGGGATAAAACGTCAGGTGTGGGAAATGGTTGCCTAGGTCTGTGATCTTGATGTGTGCTATTTTTTATGTGATAGATACGTACTTAGGGACAGGATAGCTTAGTGGTCAGAGCTCTCGCTTTCCCCTAGCCAAGGTTAAGCAGCATCAAGCGTGGTTAACCAATAAGTTATTGGATGGTGCGCCTTGGCTTCAGTACAGCTCCCCCAGTTCATCCAGCTGTAAGTGGGTACCTGCCCTCTTTAGGGTCAGAAAAGGTAAAGCAGCGAGGGAGAGGAGATGGGCGCGCCCTCCTTATGATGGCCCCTGGAGAAGCTGAGGTCTCTGATGCCCCGCTCCCCTACGACGACATAGGTTATGGAACACTTTTACCTTTACTTTTAAAAATGTACGTATTTATTGTTTTTAGTTGTGTTCTTAAGACACATCAATTTCTTGTCCTCGACACATATCAAAGGGTTTGTATTCGGGGTTTGTAGTCTGTAATCCATCCCAGGATGTTGCTTTCCTCGTTCCGTTACTTACAGAAGAATGACGTCAGAACAGACTGTGCAGAGAATACTTGCTATCTGCCCATGACGTCAGCTCCTGGAGCCATCTTTTATTCCACAAGGGGGGGGGGGGGGGGGGCTGTTTAGTTGTCTTCTCCTTTGTCTCCACTGCTGCGTTTATTGCCTCCCCTTCATTTATTTTTTTATTTTAATCGTACGGAAAGAATGCGTGTGTATAATTCCCAGTGGTGTGAACAAACGTGACACCAATAATAAGAACAGAAACAGAAACATGACACCAATAATAAGAATAACAGAAACATAGATATTACCCAATGAAAAGAACAACAGAAACAGAAGTATAACACCAATAACAAGAACAACAGAAAGAAAACACTAATAATAAGAACAACAGAAACATAACACTAATAATAAGAACAACAGAGGCACAGCAAAACACTAATAATAAGAATAACAGAAACAGAAACAAAAAACTGATGATAAGAACAACAGAAACATAACACCAACAATACGAACAACACAAACATAATACTAATAATAAGAACAGCACAAACATTACCCAATGATAACAACAGAAACATAATAGTGACACCAATAATAAGATTAACAGAAACATGACACCAATAATAAAAACAACATAAAGTTGCCAGGTATAGCTCTGTTGTTTCCTTGAATTCTTTAACGTGTACTGTACGCATGGTGCACTAAATAGGGAAATAATCTTCTTGTAGAATGCGACACCAGTAGCGTTTTCCTGACCTACTACGGTGAGGTTCCTTCAGGGAGGCCATTTTTCACAGCGCTGGTGTGCGGGGTCTTCCCCACCTTCCCATGGCTGGAAGGTTTACGCTGGCGGCGACAGAAGAGAGAGCGGAAAGTTTCCCTGTAGCGAGAGCCCATGATGTAATACACCACCATGTTGAAAGTGGCGTTCACGTAGGTCAGCGTCAGACACAGCGAAATCAGGGTGTAGAAGATGTTGTGGTTCCGCCGACCCGGACTCATCTCCGGGAAGAACAAGCGAATGAAGCGAACGGCGGCGATAGGAAACATGTTGGCGATGAAGAACACGGAACTGCCCACCAGCATCCTGGTCAAGGCCAGCTCCTGGGGAGAGATGGCGGCGGCAATCTCCGACCTCCACGTCATCACACGGCGCAGTCTCACAATGGTGATGATGGTGGTGGTCGTCACCACGAGGATGACGAACCCAGGCACACCCACGCCGAACACGAAGTTTTCCAGGTAGTTCAGAAACTGCCTGTTGGCTCTGAAGAACTCGCTCTCTATCGGCGTTTCCACCACGATGCTGAGGGAGGGGTCCACGGCACAGCCCACGCGGTATCGCAGAGCCACCACGAAGCGCAGAGCGATCACCGCCACGTAGATCACGCCAACCACCACCGCCATCGTCCGCGTGCGAAGCAGCCCCTGAAACTTGATGGGGTCGACGATGCAGAGACACCTTTCTGTCGCGATGATGGCGGAGAGGAGAGGGGAGATGATGTGGAAAGCCGTCAGCACCATCATGTTGTGATTGATCATGAAAGTCTCCACAGGGCCGAACACTTCCCTGGTGGTGAACTGAAGGTAGAGCTGCTCCCCGATCAGCAAGGCGGAGCAGAAGAGGTGCAGGGCGTCAGCCAGGGACAGAGCGAACAGACACAGGTTGACCCGGTCCCTCAGCCCCTGTCTGTGGAACACCGCCATGTTGATCACGTTGGCAGGCCCGCCAATCAGAAACAGCACAATTAGCATATTGTTTTTGAAGACGCGGAAGGCGGTTTCTACCTCAGAGCTGACGATGTTGTCCGGGTTGTTAGAGGGGATGTACTCCATTTGGCTGAAGATGATCTGAATGCATCCGTCCCCCAGAGTGGAGCCATTCCTCAGCACAGGCAGGGATTGTGTGAGGTCAGTCACAGTGCTGCCGTTATCAGTCCTTGTCATCCACAGATCTCGGGCTGTTTGAATGTTGGCACTCAGGTTTGACGCCATTGTGATGTTTGTGAGAGTACCAAAGTAATCACTACCTGCTCTTAATAATTATCAGACTGAAGTAGAAAGAACCGTGACAGTTTGTTCTATTTTTATTATCAATATTCAGTTTCTATAGGTGTCAGGCTGGATGGAATTTTTCAACTACGCTAGACTATTTCCTTCTCTACCAGGAAATAGGCAGTGCAGATTCTTGACCAAGGCATCATTCAGAGTAATTATCAAGCTTTGGGGGCTGGATTTCTATACCGGCTATTCTGCAACAAATAAAAAACTGATGTAAGTAACAAACTCTATAACTTACGTACGTGATGTTCTGCACATGCAGACATACAAATGGTACTGGCAGGTCTGCAAAAAACGTTGATTCTAGAGGTTGCAATAATTTCACTCTTAATCCACAGAAATCTGCCAGGATTCAAACTGGTGAATTCTGGACTCTAAAGATAAGAAGTGAAGCCTTTGGTTTATTTGACAGCCGTGCCTACGAAACAAATATAAACATCAAAGGTAATCTTCATCTGTGTTGCTGTGTGAATAAACTGCTCCATCGGTGGTGGTTCCATTTAGCCCATACAGCAATAAAATAGAAAAGTAGATGTGGGCAGAGTACAGAACAGGCCAGGTGTGGGCAGACTACAGGCCAGGTGTGGGCAGACTACAGGCCAGGTGTGGGCAGACTATAGGCCAGAATATAGGCCAGGTGTGGGCAGACTATAGGTCAGAATATAGGCCAAGTGTGGGCAGACTACAGGCCAGGTGTGGGCAGACTATAGGCCAGAATATAGGCCAGGTGTGGGCAGACTATAGGTCAGAATATAGGCCAAGTGTGGGCAGACTACAGGCCAGGTGTGGGCAGACTACAGACCAGGTGTGGGCAGACTACAGGCCAGGTGTGGGCATACTACAGGCCAAACTACAGGGCAGGTGTGGGCAGACTACAGACCAGGTGTGAGCAGACTACAGACCAGGTGTGGGCAGACTACAGGCCAAACTACAGGGCAGGTGTGGGCAGACTACAGACCAGGTGTGGGCAAACTACAAGCCAGGTGTGGGCAGACTACAGACCAGGTGTGGGCAGACTACAGGCCAAACTACAGGCCAGGTGTGGGCAGACTACAGACCAGGTGTGGGCAGACTACAGGCCAGGTGTGGGCAGACTACAGATCAGGTGTGGGCAGACTACAGGCCAGGTGTGGGCAGACTACAGGCCAGGTGTGGACAGACTACAGGCCAGGTGTGGGCAGACTACAGGCCAGGTGTGGACAGACTACAGGCCAGGTGTGGGCAGACTACAGGCCAGGTGTGGACAGACTACAGGCCAGGTGTGGGCAGACTACAGGCCAGGTGTGGTGATGTCACCGTATCAGTGACCTTACCTGGCCTTCTCTTTCATGAAACTGTTGTTGGACTGTCTGCTTGTTTTTTTCTGAGTTTGTTTCATATGGGTTTCTTTGCTTGTTAGTTTTGTTTTGTTTTTTCCCAGTGTCCGTTCACATGAGCAGTATAGGACCTCACTCTACAGCCGTACTCGCAGGACCTTGAGGGACATAGATGAAAGCAAAGATAACTCTGGGCAATAATCGCTGACCTGTTGGATAGTGCATACTAGGGGCAAAAACTAACAGCTCCATGTAGAGTTCTATGGGTTCCACCATTCCTGTGTGATGATGCCATGTCTGTGTGATGATGTCATTTCTGTGTGATGATGTCATTTCTGTGTGATGATGCCATTTCTGTGTGATGACGTCATTTCTGTGTGATGCCATACCTGTGTGATGATGCCATTTCTGTGTCATGACATTTCTATGCCATGCCATTTCTGTGTGATGCCATACCTGTGTGATGATGCCGATTTGTGGTAGGCACAGTCATCACTACCAACAGAGATCCTTC
Organism: Stramonita haemastoma; assembly: GCA_030674155.1. Classification (NCBI taxonomy): domain Eukaryota; kingdom Metazoa; phylum Mollusca; class Gastropoda; order Neogastropoda; family Muricidae; genus Stramonita; species Stramonita haemastoma. The sequence continues at coordinate 33,395 of CM060320.1, forward strand.
CAGAGCCTGCCGTGTTGTGGTATAGTAGAGAGGGAGGCCTTTAGCTAGCGGCACGGCTGCAGCCCAAAACCACAGGCATACAGAAGACTGCTGTCTTTCTCCCCTGTTGTCCGTGGCTCCGGGCCAAACGTGCGCATAGACACTATCTTATATATATATATATATATATATATATATATGTGTGTGTGTGTGTGTGGTGTGTGTGTGTGTGTGTGTGTGTGTGTGTGTGTGTGTGTGTGTGTGTCTGCCGTGTTCCATGATGACCTCCAAAATAGCAGAGGAGGCAGCTGCTGTTTCGGAAATGGGGCAGGAATTTGATTTTAGTAGAGATGCCTTGCCCACTGTACATCCCCATTCTCTCGTCCAAGAAGGCATAAGGAAAGTCAGCATCGGAGGTGTTCTCCAAAGGCCAACTAGCCCCCAGGGCTGCAGCACATAAGGACTGTGCAAGTCAAGCCTCCTTGTCTGAGAGTCATAGTCGATCACTAAAGACTAAGCTGCAAAATGGAATTCCATGAGTTGGAAAGCCACTGATCATACAGCCCCTCACTTTGCCGTTGCCCCCAGGGTGGTTTGTTTAATCAAGAACTCTTATAAAGCCCAGCTGCCTTCTCCATTTAAGTCAGCCATGCTGGGTTATAGCGAAACAGTGCACAAAAAGTGTTGGAAACTTTTTTTTTAAGAAGGCAAATAACAGTCCTGTTTACAGAAAAAAACTCTTGACCGTAGAATTTTGTGTTGCATTGTTCATAATAATACGTAAAATGTGTCGTAGAATTTTATTGATAAAGTGTTTATGATAATACCTTAAAAGGTCATAGAATCCTGGAAATGAAGTGTTTACCATAATACGTAAAATGTCTCGTAGAATTTTGGTGATAAAGTGTGTTCATGACTATACGTAAAATATGTCGTAAAATTTTTGTGATAAAATGTACATGATAATGTGTTTAAATGGTCTTAGAACTAATGTTCATGATAATACGTAAAATGTGTCGTAGTTTCTTAGTAATAAAGTGTTCATGATGATATGTAAAGCGCAGGTAGAGTTTTTTGCGATGTGTACATGATAATACACAAATGGTCATAAAATCTTAGCAACAAAATGTACATGATAATACGTAAAATGTGTCGTAGAACTTCATTGCTACGATATATAATAATACGTGAAATATGTCATTGAATCTTAGACCTAAGGTGTACATGATAAATGATCTGAAAAAGGGAGATACCTCTTTTATGTAAAACTAGTAACCTAAAACTTCAAAATTGAACATTTCAAACACCTTAGGCTATACAAATCAGGCGGATGCTTCATGCCACTAGAAATATTAGAGCAAGATTTGCTCAAGCAAAACAAAGAATGTTTCATCTTTCTAACATTTGGAAAGGAAAAGGAGCTTAAACTTAAAACACTGGGAACACTGGTTTGCCCTGCTGGTTGATATGGAAGTGAAGAATTGGCTCTTAAAACTGCAGATGAAAATAGAAACAGAATCAAAAGTGCAGAGATGGGATTCTCCAGAGGACTGCTAGAATAAGCTGAACTAAAGATAGGGAAGGAAGGGTAGGAATATGTAGAAGGAAGAATATAGGAAGACGTAGAAGAAAGGAGGGAGGGAAGGAGGGAAGGCAGGCAGGAAGGAGGGAAGGAGGTAAGAAGGGAAGAAAGGACAGACAGGATGTGGATGTGCTTGACCATTGCTGATATCTGGAAAGGAGAAGAGGATAGTCAGGAACAGAGAAGAATTGACATCACACTTCGGGGTGCTCTTACCACCAAATCAATGCATTGACTGATTAAGCCCTAGTGCTGTTCCTACAACCAAATCCCTCAATCGATTGATGGATGGATGGATTGATTGATTGATTGATTGATTGATTGATTGATTGATTGATTGATTGATTGATTGATTGATTGAGTGATTGATTATTTGATTGATTGATTGATTGATTGATTGATTCTAGTGGTGCTCTTACCACCCAATTGAGTGACTGATAGTTTCAATGATTCATTCATTCATTATGTCATCCAGAACGTCACTGTTTCTTTGTGATGAATGAATGAATGAATGAATGAATGAATGAATGAAACCTCATTGGAGCATAGAAAGAAAACAAAGAGAGGATTGTAGGGGAATGGGGAGGGACAGGGATATAGTGGTGTAAGCTATAACCACACACACACACACACACACACACACACACACACACACACACACACACACACACACACATGCCATAAGAAGGTTGTGCATGTTGAAATTTTTAGATCGAATTCTATTATTATTCTCCCTGATAAATGTTTACTGATAAATGTTTTTCTTATATACGGCATGTAACCTATAATTATGAACTTCTCTGTGTGTTGAGATACCAAAGAATAGGTATTTGTGCTGGTACAAGGGGCCATGAATACACTACGGAGGTGTCTGTGCAAAGAAACAGGTTACACTCCTGTATTAGCTTGCGGGCCGTGTAGTATCTATAGAGTGATTGTCTGAAAATATTTTGTTGATTTTCACAGATTTTTTTTTTAAAGTATGAAAAAATGCTCTGTGTACTTGTTTATGGGATTGCGGACACAGAGCAATACCAGGTAGTAACGAGAAAGTTGGAAATGATCATCAAATGAGGATTGCTTGTGTTCCTACAGCGTTGACCCCGCGCATGAATATTGGGGTTAGGAAGCTAGCAGACGGTAAAGAACTGAGGGGGTACAGTGTTTGCTGAAAATTTTTTAAAGTTCAAGTCTACCAAATTAATGCAAAATCTAATAAGTATTGAGTCTGATCCTAGTCTTTCACAAAAAGTATGTTTTTATTTCTGTGGATGCCTTAGTACGTGTGGTATGATAATAAGATTCATATAGAAAAACAGAAAGAAAAGTGCGTTTTCTTAAAGGTGGTGTGTAGCCAAAAGCAACAGTGACAGACTATGTGACAGGTATGTCTGTGTGAAGCAGGAGCGGTTCCCGACCTGTTAGTCCCGATCTTTTGCATGTTTTACAGTGCGTTTCACCAGCCCGTGAAACGGAAAGTAACACATTTGAAAAGACCTGCAACCGTTTGTTTGTGAGGCTCTGGTTTTGCGTGTAAACGGATTTGGGAAGAGATGACAAAATTTACAAAACTTTATACACAAGGGGATTGGATGTTTAAAAAAAGCACATGAGTACTTATTCGATTATCTTCGAAATAAAAGATTAAATGAATGAATGTGTGTGTGAGGAGGGGGGGGGGGGGGGTTATGTTTTTCCTATATGTTTTGTTTTCTTATGTTTATAGTTATAATTTTCTTTTTTTTTTAAGTTAGGTTGTTGTTAGGGG
>CM060320.1:52380-54880 GCA_030674155.1 Stramonita haemastoma
CCTCCTGGTCACTTTGTGCAGACACAGTGCAGTGACCCTGTGCCCATGAGAAGAGAGCACGGTACAATCTGCCCGTGGGGAGCAGTCCTGACGGGTGAACCTTTCATCCTGTCATGTCACCGTCATGGCGGCAGCTCCTGTCTTCCTGCTCTTTCCCTTCTGATGAGGTTCGGGGATGAAGATGGCAGACGAGGACAGGATGAGGGACTTACGACTCCTTTGCATCTGACTGCTTTCCCTCCCCCCCTCAGTCCGTTATGGTTGCTGTGCACTTTATGAGGCCGGTTATTGGCCATGACTTGATAAATGCCCCGCTGACTCTATAACACTGGCGACAGGGCTTATCAGTCACCGCTGCTGAATTTGGACTTGGTTTATGAGGCCACATAATTCTCCCCAGTGCTTACAAAACACGCCAGCTACTTGTTCTTTATGCAGTGGAGTAAATAGACTTCTTCCATTCCGCTTTCATTTCTCATCAGTGCTCACGGCGCCAGCGACGCCAAAAAGAGCTGGGAGAGGATGAGGAGGAAGAGGAGGTGAAGGAGGAGGAGGAGGAGGAGGAGGAGGAGGAGGAAGAAGAAGAAGAAGAAGAAGAAGAAGAAGAAGAAGGAGGAGGAGGAGGAGGAGGAGGAGGAGGAGGAGGAGGAGGAAGAAGAAGAAGAAGAAGAAGAAGAAGAAGAAGAAGAAGAAGAAGAAGAAGAAGAAGAAGAAGATGCATTAAGAAGATGCATTAAGAAGAAGAAGAAGAAGAAGAAGAAGAAGAAGAAGAAGAAGAAGAAGAAGAAGAAGAAGGAGGAGGAGGAGGAGGAGGGGGAGGAGGAGGAAGGGGTGTGTTTGAAGTTATATTTATTTGCAGGCCCAGCAGTATGAAGATGCTGATTATTTTCTGCACCGATCGCCCCTGACACCACCCACAGTCCTGATCCTGATTCAGCGGCAGTGTTCTTCAGCTGGCTGTTGTCCAGTGGTCTGTCCGGCTGCTCATGGAGTCGTCCTTTTTCGTCACAACTCTCCAGGTCTGCCTGTGGGGACGTGGACCAACCTGTCACACCAACCCATGTCTGACAATAGATATGGACCAAACTGTCACACCAACCCATGTCTGACAATAGACATGGACCAACCTGTCCCACCAACCCATATCTGACAGTAGACGTGGACCAAACTGTCACACCAACCCATATCTGATAATAGACATGGACCAACCTGTTACACCAACCCATATCTGACAATAGACATGGACCAAACTGTCACACCAGTCCCTGTCTGACAAACATGACCTGGCTTCCTAGCAATTTTCTTCCTGATGTGACGAACTTGCAAGAGTACTCCATCTTCAAGTTTCTCTTTCAGAGCCCAATGCACCAGGCAGTGCTGAAGGCTTTTCTTCCACTTTTTCTGCTCCCCGACACTTTCCCTGCACATGGCACGCAGCACAGATCGTCTGTGCGATAGCGTGGCTGTCTCTGGCATGGGATTGTGCTCAAGTTAATTCTTTCTCTGAACACAGCACGTCATTTTGGTAATGGATGCATGGCGTTCACGTCATTGCTGTCCCTGAACAGAGCACGTCTCACGTCATTGCTTTCTCTGAACAAAGCACGTCTCACGTCATTGCTTTCTCTGAACAAAGCACGTCTCACCATAATTGCTTTCTCTGAAGAAAGCACGTTTCACGTCATTGCTTTCTCTGAACAAAGCACGTCTCACGTCATTGCTTTCTCTGAACAAAGCACATCTCACCATCGTTGCTTTCTTTGACGACGGCACTGAAACCATTCGTATCAGCGATTGCCTTTCCAATGGACTATTCCAGCGATGTGGAGAGGGGGAGGGGGTGGTCTGCTGCACGGGTAACAGCTTGCCCTCCAAACTTACTTATCCAGGCTTTGCGCTCTAGAGCCAACAGTGCAGGTCCACAGTCTTCCGAGACTGGCCGATGCCTACCTGTGTTGTTGATCGTTCAACAGCGCATCAATCAACCAGCTCTGTTTCTTTGGTGCAGCGTTAAATTAAAGAGGAATCAATCATGCAGTTGAGCCTTCAGCGCCTGGGCTTTATCCCAGTTCTTGATTAAACCATTGAGGCTGGGAGCAACAACAAAGTGAGAGGCTGTATGATCAGTGGCTTTCCCACTCATGGAATTCCACTTTACAGCTTAGTCTTTAGTGATCGACTATGACTCTCTGACTAAGAGGCTTGACCTGCACAGTCAAGTGCTGCAGCCCTGGGGGCTAGTTGGCCTTTAGAGAACGTCTCCAACGCTGAATATCAATACGCCCTCTATGCCGAGACAGTGAGGATGTACTGTGGGCAAGGCATCTGCACCATGATAAAAATTTCTGCCCAGTTTCCGAAACAGCAACTGCCTCATCTGCTGTTTTGGAGGTCATTGTCGAACACGACGGACAAACAAACAATCATGCAGTGATGTAACATGTCCTACCAGCTATCCGCGAACCAACCTAAGTCATGGCGACCTCATTCTGACGACAGG
>CM060320.1:64971-69971 GCA_030674155.1 Stramonita haemastoma
TTTCAATTCCAAAAGTTTTCATAATCCTATAAATGATCATTGCTTAAAAAAAAAAGAAAAAGTTTTCCTTTTTTCCATTTCATCAATCCCTTGAAAAGTGCTTGGGTGCCCTGATAGTTTTGTTAGGTTTATTAGTTATAAATTACGAGTTTCCTCTCGTTTTATTCTGGTGGTATGATTATAAAGCTTTTTAAAAAAAAATCCTTAGATGGTTTGATATAAGCTGGGCTAGAGATTATTTGAGGGCTTGTTTTCCCAATTTTCTTATTGGATAATGGCTTTGAAATGATTTTTTTGAGTGTTTGCAAAACTCCAGATGGTTTTTTTGGCGCTGTTTTTGTGAATTCAAATGAAGTATTTGTCCATATGCATTTAATTCATAGTCCCACTGTGAACCTTGTTATATACAGTCCCTGATATCAGGTCATCTCTAGCTCTATTTTCCCTGAATGCATTCAGATGATCTGTTTAAAAATGAAGTCTGGTATAGTCCTGTCACAACTGATGTTGGGTCAGGAAATAGTCATCTTTATTTGTAGTGACCACGCTGCAATACCCGCTGAATGAATTTCGAGAGCAGAGGGTTGTAAAATGAATACAAGTGTGATTCCCCCCCCCCCCCCCCCCCCCCGAAAAAAAACAACTAGGCCCAGGAAAAACAAAGGCACAAAATTGTCAGGAAAGCATGCAGCAAAAGCCAGAAAAAAAGAATTAAAGGATAAAAACTTAACACTACCACAAACACACTAGAGCAAAAATAAACCCAGACAAATGTATATCACTCGTTTACACGTGTAGAAACGCATGCAGCAGCAGCACACACTAGAGCAACAATAAACCCAGCCGACTGTTCACTGCCGCTGAACATGAATAGACACAGGCAGCAATTCACACTGGGGCAGTTAGTGCTCTGGACGTAGGTAGGTAAGAGAAGTGCTGACTCAGGTTCATGGATGACAGGGAAAAGAAGGGAAGGGAAAGGGGCACATTTTTCCTTTTTTGTTGTTGCTTTTTTGAGGGTTTTTTTTTTTTTTTTTTGCCAATGAAGAGAGACGTGTGAAGCGCCCACCAAAAAGATATGAAAAAGATGGTGCTCCATGATCTGCATGCAACTGAGGCCTTAAAAAATATCTATATACATATATACATGTGTGTGTGCGTGCGTGCGTGTTTGTGCGTGCGTGCGTGCGTGCATGCGTGCGTGCGTGCGTGCGTGTGTGTGTGTGGTTTTATTTCGAAGATAATGAAATGAGCACTCGTGTGCTTTTTTGCATCCAGCGCCCGTGTTTATGCAGTTTCGAAAATTTTTGTCATCTGCTCCCACTGACTCACAATGGCCTATTCTTCCGAAAAGCAGAACGGGTTTAAATGTGTGCGGAAGATGTTCTGCGTGCGTTCACACACGTGACCTCGGTTTAGTCTCGTCCGAAGGACTGTGTGTGTGTGTGTGTGTGTGTGTGTGTGTGTGTGTGTGTGTGTGTGTGTGTGTGTGTGTGTGTGTGTGTGTGTGTGTGTGATTTTCTTAAAGGTGGATTCATTGATTTATTAAAGAAAATTTTGGTCTTGGTGTGATGGCCAGTAATGTTAAAACTAAAATATATTATTTTGCGATTTATTTGTTGGGTTTCATATGTAATATTTGTGTGTGCTTTGTTATATATTTTTTTGTAAAGCTGGATTGACTGATGTGCTCAAGAAACAATTTTGTCTTGCTATGACAGTGTGTAATGTTACAAAGATTGAAAATTATTTAGGGTTTTTTGTTTTTTTTGTTTTTGCTTTTTGCCAATGAAGAAAGACGTGTAGAGCACCCACATACAAGAGAACAAAGAAATAAAAAAAGAAAAGAAAAGATGGTGCTCCACCATCTGCATGCAACTGAGGCCTTTAAAAATATATATATATAGTTAAAGTCTGTCCCGAGCCTAAGGCTTAGGGTCATCAAGCCGGTGCTTATCCCGGTTTCTGTGGCGTTAAGCGACTGAGAGTCATAGACTCCCCCCTGGATAGGACGCCAGTCTATCGCAGGGTTAACCCCCAACACAAGGTTGGTACCCCTTTTACACCTGGGTGGGGTGAGAAAATAGCCGTAAATTGCCTTTTCCAAGGGCACAACGCCATAGCCGAAAGCTGGGATCGAACCCGCAACCTTTAGATTACGAGTCCAACGCCCTAACCACTAGACTACAGCGGCTATATATATATTGTGTGTGTGTATTATCATTTATTCTTTTTGAAAACTGGATCATTTAAGTGATCTATGGAGAAACTATTTTGGTATTGATGTGATGGTCAGAAATGTTGACAGAAAACTACTTTGTCATTTAATTTTATTTATTTGTTGTTTTATTGTTTTTTTGTGAATTAGGTTTTTCTTCGCTTGTGATTTTAAAAAAAATCTTACAAAGTATGTTAAGAAGTAATCTGGCCCCAATGCTACCTACAATTTTGTTTCCCTCTATCTAGATTAATTTTATTATGTGATCATGATTGATCTCAGTAGAATGAAAATATGGTATGGCTTATTTTTAGTTGCACTTATATAATAATAACGGTATTACCTTTCAACATGAGGGCTGGGTTTTTTGTTGTTTTTTTCCTATATTTTTATTTATTATTTATTTATTTATTTATTTATTTATTTATTTATTTTATTATTATTTTTTAAACTTTTGTTTGGTTGGTTGGTTGGGTTTTCCCCTAAAGCATATAGATAGCGTGCGAATTTTCAAAAATTCTTTTATTTCAAGGATAAAGAAATAAACACTCTGGGCATTTTTTACATCCAGTTCTCATGTGTATGCAGTTTTGTAAATGTCATCCGTTCCCATGGGCACACAATGGCCTACTCTTCCGAAAGAGGAACGGGTTTCAACAAGTGAGCAACAACCTTCTAGGTGCGTTCGGACACAGCACTTCAGTTTATAGTGTCATCCGAAGGAAGCGTGTTTATCAATTTATTTATTCTTTTATATCGAGGATAATGAAATAAACTCCTGTGCTTTTCTTTTTTACATTCCGTCTCCGTCGTGTGTATGCAGTTTTTTCAATTTTCTCATCTGTCTCCCCAGCCCCCCCACCCCCACCCCCCCACGCAAAGACCTACTTTTTCGGAAAGCGGAACAGGATTTAAAGTGTGCGCAAGATGCTCTGTGTACGCTCGCACACGGGGCCTTGGTTTCTAGTCTCATCCGAAGGATTTTTGGAGAGACTGGAGTCAGCACTGATAACACCAGGGAAAAATCCCCTCGAACGGGATTCGAACCCGGGTTGAAAGATTGCGAGCGCAATGTTCTAACATTTAGGCTATCTGTGTGTAGGAGTGTGTGTGTGTGTGTGTGTGTGTGTGTGTGTGTGTGTGTGTGTGTGTGTGTGTGTGTGTGTGTGTGTGTGTGTGTGTGTGTGTGTGAGACTGAAAATTATTTAGTTATTAGTTTTTGTTTGTTGGGTTGTTTTGTTTTGGCCAATGAAGAAAGACGTGTAGAGCACCCACACAAAAAGAGAAAAAAATGACATAAAACATAATTAACAAAAAGATTGTGCTTCATGATCTGCATGCAACTGAGGCCTTTAAAAAATTATATATTAATATAAATATATTAAAAAAAAAAAATAAAATAAATGTATGTGTGTGTGTGTGTGTGTGTGTGTGTGTGTGTGTGTGTGTGTGTGTGTGTGTGTGTGTGTGTGATAAGGATTTAGCTCTGTCTGGGATGTTGGTTAGCCAGACTGTTAATGTGTGTGAGTAATGATGGCGGTTGTTTCTTTATTTGTTTAAAGGACAAAGCGCATTTGAGTAAACAAAAGCACTGCATTTGAAAAAGAAATATGTTTTGTGATCGCTTTTTTTTCTGTTTCTATACATTTCGACTGTATGTGTGTCAAATCAAATCAAATCGAATTTTTATTTCCAGATGGTACATTGAATAAGCTTTGATTTGCTTTTTTTCATCGAGCCATCTATCTAAAGAAAGAAAAAAACAAACAAAACCCCCTAACAAACCAAAGAAAAAAAAGAGAACCCCCCAAAACAATTCACCAACATTAACTAACATGATTTCAACAGCCTTAAAAATAAAATATGCCTATAGATAATAAAGCAACAACAATAACAACAAAAACAACCATATAAAAAAAACACTCAAAAGACACGCACACTAGCACACACACACACACACACGCGCGCGCGCGTTCGCTCGCTCGTCCACACAGCACGTATGCACGTACGCGCATGCACACATTTAAAGTTTTTTTTTAAAATCATATAGTGTGAAATAAACAGCTTATATCTGTTAAAATGTCACCAATACCATTATTTAAGACATAAAAAAAAGAATCTATGAAATAATGTGTGTGTGTTCTTGTGTGTGTTCTTGCGTGCGTGCGCGCGCGCGCGTGTGTGTGTGCATAATTATAGAAAGGAAGTGTTCCACTTGGCTGGACAGTGTAAGTTGCTTAGGTCAGAGGTTTTAAAGAGGGATTACTGTTTTCTTGTTAGTTTCTCTCCATCAGAGAGTTGATTCAACTGCTATTTTGACACAGCCTTTTGACACATCACCTAGGTATACCTAGGTCCCATTCTAACCCATCACTTAGAGATGAGGTAGCTGGCATTTCCTCCTGTCAATGTTGAGAGGCCAGTGGAGGTGATGTCAAAGGAAGTGGCAAGCCCAGAGTTAAGCCCTGCTGTTAGCTGTGCTGGGGTGTCGCAAGCCTAGCCTAAACACGTCAAGTAGCTAAAGATGGCATACGTGTCCACAGTATCCTAGGAGATAATCCCCCCACCCCTCTGTTCATCTCAACCTGCCTCTCTTATCAGGTAAATAAGGGGGGGGGGGGTTGTTGTGTAATTAGCTAATAAATGGTCTTAGTTATACTGAGTGGGTACCTACCTGCGTGCATGCGTGTGTGCACGTGCGTGTGTGCGTGCGTGCGTGCGTGCGTGTGTGTGTGTGTTTGTATGTGTGTGTGTATGTGTGTGTGCATGTGTGTATGTTTGT
>CM060320.1:72471-74971 GCA_030674155.1 Stramonita haemastoma
ACACGAACACACACACACACACACACACACACACACAACACACACACACACACACACACACACACACACACTCACTCACTCACATACACAGACACACACGCAGGCACTCACCCACACCCACACAATTACACAAACAAACAAACATAAAACACAGAAAGCAACATCCTTTGAAATGTGAAGGCCGGACGCGGCTCTTATCACGCCTGAGTTCTATAAAGCGGTCAGTCCCTCAGCCTTGAAACTCCCTACCTACCCCCAGGACAATAGCCGAAGCTCCACCCACAGTGTATATTGCTTCTATCAGCTCCAAAGGGCAGATTGTGTGTGCACGGACAAGGGTCATTCTTCTCATTAAGGGTGATTTGCATCACAGTTTTCAGTCATTCGTTCTCTGATTGGGGGGTAGGGGTTTTAGGATGGGGACGGGATAGCCTGGTGGTTAAAGTGATGCCCATTGGGCTCGTGATCTCCTGACCCAGCTCGAATCTCGTTCAAGACGATTTTTATTTTCCTCTGGTGTTAACATCAGCGCGGACTCCACCCCCTCCCTTCCAATCATTCGGATGAGACTATAAATCGAGGTCCCGTGTTGCGAACGCACGTAGAACATCTTGCGCACAGGTTAAAACCGTTCCGCTTTTCGGAAGAAGAGGCCATTGTATACCAGTAGGAACGGACAACAACATTTACAAAGCTGCATACATGTGGGTACTGGATGTGAAAAAGCACATGAGTGCTTGTTCCATTATCCTGGATATAACAGAATAAAAAAGGCAGATAGATTGTGTGGGCAAGAGCAATGACGATCTTCCTTCTCTTTAGGGCTGATTTCCATGCATTGTATATTAGCCTTGACATTAACTTCACGGCCATCGTGTGCCGGTGGGAACTGATGACATTTACAAAACTGCATACACACGAGGACAGGATGTAAAAAAGCATATGAGTGCTTATTCCATTATCCTTAATATAAAAAAAAGGATAAAAACAACTGAACTGACTGAAGCCCCACAGCAGAGAGAGAGGACACATTGCTATCAATTCTAAAGGCAGATAAACAGACTGTGGCCATGGGCCGGTGGTGATTTTCCTTCTCATTAGCGCTGATTTCCATTTCCATGCGTATTAACCCTGACAATATAGCTTCACAACTGGACTGACTGAAGCTCCAAGGTATATACGCTGCTATCAGCGCCAAAGGCTGATGGACAGACTGTGTGTGTGCATGGACAGGGGTGATTTGCCTTCTCATTATCGCTGATTTCCATCACAATGCTCGCAGTCACCTGTTCTCTGACTTTGTTGTGCGCACGCGTACGCGCACACGCACACACACACACTTGCACGCGCAAACACACGCATGCACACGCACGCCACACACACACACACACACACACACACACACACGCGCGCACACACACACACACACACTGATAACAAACGAATGAGGTTTCATACACAGCATGTCTAATCTGTGTGCCACCACCAAACAATACAGTTGCGAAAGGCCAATCACAGCAACGGATTAACACAGACACACAAGCAGACAAATAACCGTACATACTGTTCTGACGGGACTGGGTCGCAACAACGCACTAAGTAGCAACTGTCATAAAGTACATATTTCTTTTTTCCCGAGGATAATGGAATAAGCACTCGTGTGGTTTTTTATATCCAATCCTCGTGTGTATGCAGTTTTGTTTCTTTTGTCGTCTGTTCCAACTGGCACACAATGGCCTACTCTTCCGAAAAGCAGAACGGGTTTTAACGTATGCGCAAATTGTTCTGCGTGGGTTCGCACACAGGGCCTAGGTTTATAATCTCATCTGAAGGACTTCCTTGGGAAAACGGAGCCGGCACTGATGTTAACTTCAGAGGAATAATCCTTTTGAACGAGATTCGAACCCGGGTCAACAGATCACCAGCGCATCACTCTAACCACCAGGCTATCCCGTCCCCCTAAAATTGAGACATAGCGCGTTACCTCTCCAATCTCGCCATCAGTGAACCTCAGAGCTCTAGCCGTGGAACGAATATGAAGAATAAAAGCCTAACAAAAAGCCCAATACCCCCCCCCCCAACTCCTGAAGAAAAAAAGAGCAGAGCATGCAGTTATTTTTCTTTTCTTTCTCACATTAACCAATTGGCCCAGGCCAAAAGCTGTGTCAGTTATTGATGTCAGCTAATTGCCAAGGCCTACTCTAAAATGTTGTGTTGTAAAATGTTGTGTTGAGATTGCTTTCAGCCATGACAAGCTCTTAACATAACAACCTGCGCTCTTCTTTACAGGAGAAAAAATCCTCTGAAGTCGGAATATGGCTGCATATACAGTGAGGTACTTGAAAACAGTCGTACATGCAAAATTATAATTCAGTGCGCAATTTCAAAATTATAGTGATTCCCAGGTGGGATGAGTGAGTCAGTGTGCACATTCTGGGTGACCCCCAGAGTGTTAAGCTGGGAAACACAGCAGCAGTAGCAACAACAACAACAAAATAAC
>CM060320.1:84971-86479 GCA_030674155.1 Stramonita haemastoma
AATGCTAAATCTGACCACTTGGGAACCGTGGACCTCTACACAAGGAATGAACAAAAAACCCCAAACCCAAAATCAAATCCGCACACCACAGGGAAAAGAACTAAAAATTAGTGATGCTGTATTCAGTCATACATTCTTCAATGCTTAATCGCATGCAATCATTGCGCGCACTCGTGTGGCGCTCGCATGATTATACACACGCTCACATACAACCTGCACACAGAAGACACGCGTGCATACACATATACGCATACAGACGCACACTTTCACACGTTTTTATAAGAAAAAAACAAAACAAATGGTCAAAACATGTGTGATAAGATAAAACAAAGCCACAACATGGGCATAATAATAATGGTAACAATAATGATGTCAATCATCATCATCATCATCATCATCATTAACACCATTATCATCATCATCATCATCATCATCATCATCACCACCACCATCATCATCATCACCATCATCATTCTTTCCACCTCACTCACCCCAAAAAAATCTGCACTCAGGACGTTTCTTTTCCCCCTCAACAAATCCCAAACATCCCACAAAGACATACATATACAGCTACCTTAAACATCGCCCCCAAAAAACAGGGAGGGGGAGGAGGGGAGGGGAAGGGGGAAAGTGCAAACCTTTCGACAATCGAATCCCAACGACCCAGCGATGCACAGCAAAGATGACCTTTGGTTGTTATCCAATTATCTCGACTCTTTGATCCGAGAGAGGAAGAAAGAATGACCTTTCTGACATCGAAAGATTCGGCTTTGTCAAGATGATGGAGTCTGCGGATAAAAAGGCTAAAGGAACAGTAGAAGCAACAGCAACAGCAGGAGCAACATCAGCAGCAGCAGACACTTGTAAGAGAGCTACCTCCGTTCATCAATAAACAGGCCCTTTGATCGAACAGTGCTGTGTTTATCAGTGGTTTGTCACAGAAAGTGGTATTGAAAAATCAAAAACAAAACCATGGGGGTTGGGTTCTGTTCTGGCACCAGGAAGAAGAGGAATCATGGAGTTGGGCTCTTGAGGCAAAGGTAGAGGCAGTGATGGGTGGGTTGGTGGATTTTTAGAGGAGAGGGGTGGGGGGTGGGAATTAGGGTTTCAAGGTATTGACAGAGGGAAGCAAAAAAAAAAAAGGGGGGGGGGGGTAAGTTTAGGAGAAGGAAGAAGGAGGGAAGTGAACAGCGAGGTGGTGGTGGTGGTGGTGGTGGTGGTGGTGGTGGTGGTGGTGGTGGTGGTGGTGGTGGTGTGTGTGTGTGTGTGTGTGTGTGTGTGTGTGTGTGTGTGTGTGTGTGTGTGGTGTGTGTGTGTGTGTGTGTGTGTGTGAGAAGATGAAACAGAAAAGCCAGGAGGTGTTTATTTCTGGAGCAGATGATCCATCAACTTCCAGAAGTTTGTTTCTTTATATTGTTCTTTCATCTGGTTGCACTACACGAACTGAAAGGTACTTTACAACCATGAATACAAACTCTTTGACATTTCAAAAGTACGAGAAATACTAA
>CM060320.1:91579-96579 GCA_030674155.1 Stramonita haemastoma
TCTTTGAACAGCGAATTGCTGTATTTCTAAAGCAGTCATGCTGACTTTCCAAAAGTCCATCATCTCTTGTGTTCATTTTGTATTACTGGCGTCAGGTCACTGCTGAACTTGGTGATTTCTACACAGAACCACGACAACATCAACAGAAGTTTGCCGTTTAACTGAAGTTTGATCATTTACTTACATGTATTCTCTCGGAGTCTGTTTCTGTATATTCTCCAATCATTTCTCTCCCTCTATCTTTGTTTCTGTCCATCCCTGGCTTATTTTTGTCTGTGTCTGTTTCCGTCCATCCCTGGTTTATTTCTGTCTGTCTTTGTGTCAGTCTCGGTCAATACAACCTGAATAGGGATAGTATTCAGTCTACAAGTCTGTAGACAACAAATGGCTGTGTTTATAAAGCACTCAGCCTTAACTTCCAATGTCCAGCATTTCCTCTGCTCACTCCATCAGTGTCATGTGGCTTGATGCACTGGCTTCACATCTTGACTCCATATAACGGATTTTCAACAAAAAAAAACCATAGCAGAAAAAAACTTCTTTTCCAGATGAACTCACTGGGATCAGTCAATGCCATCTGATTGTTTGGCTCCGATTTGGTCTCGTCTATCTAACCATGTTTTCCTCTCTCTCTCTCTCTCTCTCTCTCTCTCTCTCTCTCTCTCTCTCTCTCTCTCTCTCTCTCTCTCTCTCTCTCTCTCTCTCTGTGATCACCGCCATCTTAGATCATGATTATTCAGTCCTAAAGTCTTTGAATATTAATGGGAATAATCATGAAACTGCCAGCCTGAATGTCGAATACCCATAATTTCTGTTGTTCACTCTGTTATAATGAGGTCACTCAGAGTGATGCAGCAGAATCAGATCAGGGTTCCATGTGAACTATCACAACAGAACAACAACGAAAGCTTTATTTTCAGTTGAACTCGCGTGATCTGTCTCTTTTCTCTCTGTTTGTTTTAGATCCAGTTTGGTCTTCATTTTCTCCGTCACTGTCTTTGTTTCTGTGTCGGTGTACCTCTGCTGTTTCTGTTTGTCTTTCACTTTATCTCTATCGTTGCCACCATCTGAAAAGTAATTCTCGGTCTACAATTGTGTAAGTGACAAAATCGTAGCTGTGGATGGGGGATGACAGTTGGCAAACAGTTTGAGAGGAGAAAAAGAACACCAATAGCAGCAGCAACAATGACGATGCCGCTACTACTACTACTACTACTACTACTACTACTACTACTACTACTACTACTACTGCTGCTGCTGCTGCTGCTGCTACTGCTGCTGCTGCTGCTGCTGCTGCTGCATGATGATGACGACGACGATGATGATGATGACATGATAATACCACCATCACCACCACGACCAACAACAAAAACAAACAAAATCTTTAAACCTCACACCCCTACACCACCAAAACAAAAACAGTATTAAACAAAACATAAAACACATCATAACCTCGTCACGATACCAAACAAGACACCCAAACCATTCACGCCTTCTGCTTTGCCCGCGCGGCTGGCGCTGTATAGTAAAGGGGGGGGGGAGGGGGGGGGAGGCACGTAGCGGTGCTCTCCCTTACAGCAGCAGAATCGCCTGGCTGCCACCAGTGTCGTCATGTGGTGCCAATGCTGACGCTGTCCACCCCTCTCCTCTGGCACCACAGTTCTGCTGGAGTCAGACAGTGTGTGCGCCTGTGGTCTGTGCGTCTGGGAGACCCAGGGTTGCCGAAACAGCCTTGATCGATGTACGTGTCTGTGTCTCTGTGTGTGCGTTGCCTCTAAAGTCTGAAGCTAGCTGCGTTTAAGTTGGTGTTCTCTTGCTTTCTGCTCTTCTGGTCTGGGAGAGAATAAAAAAAGAAATGTTGAAAGTTTTTTGGTGAGTGTGTGTAGGGAGTACTTAGTGTCTTTGTGTGGTGAGTTGGGGGGAAAGAGGATTTGAGCTTTGTTTTCGATTTTTTTGGTGAAAATGTAAAAGGAAGTTTCTGAAGGGATAGAGGAACAATGTCAACAAAAAGGTAAGTTTCTTTCTAGTTTGAGTTTACATATTATCGTCTTGTTTTCCCGTGTGGGGAGGGACTGGGATGACTGTCAGTAGAAATAGCATCCTCATCTTTTGGAAACTTTGTGCCAAGAATTCCCTCCTTTGTATTAATTTTTGTTTCTGCCTTGTTCTCTTTCTTCCTGTCACCTCATTCTTGCCTATTTTCTGCATTCTTGGTCCAGTCTCCTGCATTTTTTCAAGAAAGACTTAAACAATAACTCTTCTCTCCCACACTGAAGGTGGATGCTCTGGGCCTGACTTGACAGGGGCTTAACTCAGCACAGTGCATTTTCACTCATGTAATAGATCATTGATACCAGTTGCTGTCTGAGAGTTCGATGACTGCAACGAAGAAGACTATTGTCCCTAAAAACAACAACTTATTTTGTGACAAGTATCGAAACACGTGGATACAATCTAAAAAAAATATGCCCTTTTTTCATTCTTGTGGACAGTTGCTTTAATATGAACTGTTAAGATTTGGGTTTCATGTCGTCTTCCCTGATTCTTGCTGAGGTAAAAGATATTGAAATGCATGGGTACTATCAGGAACGATACTTTCTGGTATCGTCTGTTCACTGACTGTGGTCAAGCTGGCCTAAAAGACTCTGTTGTTATGCAGTTGGTAACTGGTGAGAAAGACTGCCGAAAAGCATTTAGCTTGGACATTACAAATGCATACGTACATCAGTGGGGGCTGGTAACTCAGTGCTGTATTTCTTCTGTACATATCATGTTCTAGAAATATATATATGCACGGACAGACACGTTAGCTGAGAAGATCAGTCTCTGATTTCTATCGGTGTGTGTTCACAAAATCGTGGGTTCAAATCCCAGCAGCAATATCTTGTGAATCAAGCGTGGGGATTTTTACGATCTCTCAGGTCACATTAAAGCGAAGATCTGTTAGTGCTTTTATTGTCTTCATGTATATCCACTTACAGAAGGTCAAATACCCACGTTAATGGATGTCAGTGTTCAGTAATTTACGGAAACATAGACATACCCAGCATGTACCCTGTACTTGGTAAGAGGTGGACTCCATCAGATTCAACTTAACCAGGAGACAGCCTGAAACACGTGAAGCGGTGCCCCAACAAATCTTTAGGTAGTTATGAGAGAATGAAGGGCAAAACACATGGGGATTTCTCCCTGTGAATGAGGAGATTTAGAAATAACGTGTACTTCCGTCAATGTATGTGTGCGTGTGTGTGTGTGTGTGTGTGTGTGTGTGTGTGTGTGTGTGTGTGTGTGTGTGTGTGTGTGTGTGTGTGTGTGTGTGTGTGTGTGTTCGATGCTTATGTGGTTTTTGTAGGAGATGTCAAATAAATGAATAGATAAAAATCTATGCATAAAATCTTTGCCTGTGTCTCTCTGCATACTGAAGAAAACCACTGCATATCAAACATCCTCCAATGCATGTTACAAACACGACGCAAAAATCTCACCATTGGTGAACCTCGAACCACTAGCCGAGAAACAAAAAACTAAAAAAGAAAGATACTGATCATGCCTTCTGGAACACGCATAATGGACTATATAAGCTTAGACTGAATTATATAAGGATGTATCCCCGAAGTCGGAATGTGGCTACCTCAACGGTGGGCATTAACGGTCGCATACGCAAAATCTCACCATTGTTGGACCTCGGAGCTCTAATAGAGGAACGAAAAAATAATATTACGAGGATCTGTTTATATTTATGAACTATCCGCATTGCATGCACATCGTATAGCCTACAGTTTTAGAGCAGTGTGGTTGTGAATGAGAGTCGACTCTGCGGCCCAAGTTTTCCATTACTTCGACGACATAATTATTTCAGTGTGGGAAGAATGTTGGCAGAACCTTGTTCTATCCTTGATGGAGGATGAACTCTTAAATTTCAAGCACAAAAACTGAAACACGCAAACCACTACGTCACAGTGTCCTGTATCTGCTGTTCTCAGAACTTATACTGACCCGTTGTCGTGCACTGAACAATGAACCTTGGAATTTGGCATATAACCCTGCATTCTAGTTTCAGTTTGAAAAAAACACTTAAAAGATGCTTAAAAAATGAACGGTGCTTGCTTGTTTTTCTAGTTTACAAAATGATGACGTTTATATATGTTGCTCTTCTTCCATCTGTACATTTTTTTCCATCCGACGATTTTTCTAAGGCTTCTTCTCTCGCTTCCTATTGAAAGCCCTTTCTTTGCTAAAAACTAAAAAAAAAAAAAAAAGAAAAGAAAACAAATGGAGGATGGAAGAGAGGGGGGAGAGGGGGGAGGGGAAGAGAGCGGTCTGAGGAAGCGGAGGGAGGAGAGAGGAGAGAGAAGAAAGAAGAAAAGAGAGAAACCAGGAATGAGACATCAACAGACAGGAGGAAATAGACAGAGAGACACAGAGACGAGAAGAGAGAGAGAGACGAGAGAAGAGAGAGAGAGAAGACAGAAGACAGACAGAGAGAGAAGACGAAGGAGAAGACAGACAGACAGACAGACAGACAGACAGACAGACAGCAGACAGTAGACGCAGACAGACAGGCAGACAGAAGACAGACACAGCAGACAGGACATGCTTGCTATATAGCTGTCATTTTCAGTATTGCTGGCTAAGTAATTTCAGTCTTATCACTTCAACTTCGAGCAAGGGTGTACACCGGATCTTCTGGCTACTTATCAGCGTTTGAGATTTGACTGTTTTGTTAAAGTTCGCTTTTCCGAGTCTGTCTGTCTGTCTGTCTTCGTCTGTCTGTCTGCTGTTCTGCTGTCTGTCTGTCTTCTCTCTCTCTCTCTCTCTCTCTCTCTCTCTCTCTCTCTCTCTCTCTTATCTCTCTCTTCTTATATATATATATATATTATATATATATATATATATATATTATATATATATATATATATATATATATATATATATATATATATATTACTACATATAAGGAGTCCGCCATTGCACACCAGAGGTGAATTTTTAGTTATTGA
>CM060320.1:99079-104079 GCA_030674155.1 Stramonita haemastoma
ACTAGTTTGCGTTTTTCTATATGTTTGTTCTTCTGTCTGTCCGCCTGACAGCTTTGCTTTTTTGTTGTTTTGCTTTCTACCTAATTTTTTTTTTCTTTATTAAGTTTTCTTGCATTGTTTCTTTTTTTTCTTTTTAGAGGCTTTATTTCGCCGTATCTTTTTTCATCTTAAAAAAAGGAATCTTTCCCCTTTAAAAAATATGTGCATCTGTATTTTGTTTGCAGTGTTTCCCTTTTTTTTGTTTAAATCTACTTTTTTTTTTAAACTGTGTGTGACTTTTCTGGGTTTTTCCTTTTTAGATATGGAATTAGTTTGCTTAAAATTGCTCTTCTCTCCTCTGAGTTTGAAACAGACTGCGTTTTCGTTTTGCTTTTTATAAAATGGTTTTGGAGTTGTTGTTTTCTTTGCATGATGAATGATTATGCGATAAGTCAATAATATCAGAACTGGTTTTCCCTCCCTCCTTTTACTGTGTGTTTTTTTTCCAATTTCGAAAACGTTTCTCTTTCTACCTCCTCTTTTAATGCATGTTTCACTTTCCCCTGTATTTTTTCTCAGTTACAAAAAAAAATGTATAATAGATATTTGCTGTTTTCTTCAGCTAGAGCTCAGAGGTGTGAAGGGCAAAATTTTGTGTATGCGACCGTTTTTACACACCATGAAGGTGGCTGCATTCCGACTTCTGGGTATGTAGGATAGATGTTTTATTGAGCAGTGATTATTTTAGTATTCATAGTCTTCCATTCAGTTCATTCCTTTCTTTAGAAAGACAATCCTTTTCTTTGTGCCTTCTCCTTCGATGCATCCTTCTTTTCACATTAGTCCTGTCTTGTTCCTGGGATAATTCTGTTATCAGCGATCATTTTGAAATACATGGTTCTCCTTTTAATTTTTTTTCTTTAAAAATATATTCCTTTCACATGAGCTTTATTTTTTCCTCATTCCTCCTCTTTGGCACTTCTATCTTCTTCCTTCATTCTGACTTTCAGGATCAACATTTCTGTCATTTTCTTCCTAAAGCCTTATTTTCATAATGAATAGTTCTGTTCTATTTTTCCTGATGCCTTATTTTTACAGGATGACGGGTTCTGTTTTATTCTTCCTGAAGCCTTACTTTCAGGATGAAGAGTTCTGTTATAAGTGATAGTTTTTGAACTCATGTTATATTCACCCTTTCGCCTTTGCTTTCTTTTTTCTTGTCCTCTGTTTTTTTCTTTCTTTTCTTTGATTTTTAAGTTGTGTTCCTTTTTTCTTTTCTTTCTTTTTTGCTTTTGTTTTCTGGGATTTTTTTGTTTGCTTTTTTTATTCCGTTTTTTTGGTTGTGTTTTGGTTTGATATTATTTTTTCTTACGTGTTTACACATTATAGTTTTCTTTCTTTACTTTCTCTATTGTTATATTTCGTGCTGCCTTTTCTATTCTATGTTTATTTTCTCATCTTTTTCCTTTCATTGTTTCTTTCTTTCTTTCTTTCTTTCTTTCTTTCTTTCTTTCTTTCTTTCTTTCTTTCATTTTCTCTTTCTTTCATCCTTTCTTTCTTTTTTCTCTTTCTTTCTTCCTTTCCATCTTTCCCTTTTCTTTCTTTCTTTCTTTCTTTATTTCGTTTTTTCTTTCTTTCTTTTTCACTTTCTTTAACTCTTTCTCTCTTTTTGTCTTGGATAAATGCAACTGTGATATTAAGAACATTACATGGCATGAGAAATGGCCCTAAAGGTTGAAATGGCATTTTGATGGGGCAGCTTATGGTAAAAGGGTAAATGTTGAAGTCTCCTATAACCTATGTGGCCCTAGGGGACTGAGGCGTCAGACACCTCATCTTCTCTAGGGGCCAGCATATTGAGGACAGAGCCCATCTCCTCTCTCTTGCTGCTTTACCTTCCCTGACCCTAAAGTGTCGGGTACCCATTTACAGCTGAGTGGACTGGGGGACTGTACTGAAGCCAAGGCGCATAAACGGTCACCCATCCAGTTGGTAACCACGCTCAATACCGCTTAACCTTAGCGTGGGGAAAGCGAGCGCTCTGACCACTGAGCTATCCTGTCCCCTCATGGTAAAATTCGATAAAAGAAACTCCACGACCTAGATGACCAGACAGAGAGGGGAATGACCGTTAAATCACTCTTCTGTTTTAACAACGAATGACATTTTAGAGCAGTTTCCTGATTCAGGCAAAACAAACGATTTAGGACTGACTCACTTGTGACAGGAAAAACAAAAGACTGAGTTTGGTTCTATTGTTGTTTTTTTATAAAGACTGGATTTGTATGTATGTATGTATGTATGTATGTATGTATGTATGTATGTATGTATGTATGTATGTATGTATGTATGTATGTATGTATCTATGTATCTATGTATGTATCTATGTATCTATGTATCTATGTATCTATGTAGGTATCTGTGTATCTATTTATGCATACATTTCTAAAAATAGTAACCGACGTTTCAAAAGGAGAGTAATTTCTCACAAACCATGCAGGGAGATAATCAGAATAAATCTTTTTAAAATTTGTATCCTCTCCTTTTTTTTCAGGAGAAAAAATCTTCATCACGCGCTGACTTACAAAACAATGGCTTTTCTCCTTTAAAAAAATAACCAAGGACACAAAAGAAATAAAAATCACGCTTCTAAAAAAAAAAAAACCACAGACTATTTCGATTTGCAAAGACGTCAGTATAACTATAGACTTCTGAACACAAACAGATCAGAGGCATATTTAAAAAAAAAAAATTATAAAGGCCAAATGAACCATACACGACAGTGTTTTTTTTGTACAGAAATATCTTCCTTCTCTTTTCCTGCATCTATTTTGGCACGTATTATATTCATTCACATATAAAATATTTTGCGCCTTAGTTATGTGCTTGTTCCCTTTTAAGGGCTTTTATTCTTGATCTACAAAAAATTATGAATTTCGGTTTGTTTTGTGCACATTATTGTATATGCTTCTTTTTGGGGGGTTGTTTTTGGGGGAGGGGGGTTGCTTCCTTTTGTTACGATTTAGAACAGGCAGAGAGAGAGAGAGAGAGAGAGAGAGAGAGAGAGAGAGAGAGAGAGAGAGAGAGAGAGAGAGAGAGAGGAGAGAAGACATAAACAGAGAGACAGACAGACAGTCAGACAGACATATTCAGGGATAGAGGTAGAGAGACACACATACAGACAGACTTAGAGACAGAGATGGATAGAGAAGACATAAACAAAATGAGAGAGACAGAGTGAGAGAGAAACAGAGACAGAGTGAGAGAGAGAGAGACAGAGAAAGAGAGAGACAGAGAAGAGAGACAGACAGATAGATAGAAACAGAGAGAGAGAGAGAGAGAGAGAGAGAGAGAGAGAGAGAGAGAGAGAGACAGACAGACAGACAGACAGACAGACAGACAGACAACAGAAGGGAACAGAACAGACAGACAGACAGACAGAGACAGAGAAACGAAGAGACAGAGAACGAGACAGACAGACAAGAGACAGTAGAAACGGACAGAGACAGAGACAGAGGAGACGAGAGAGGTAGTGGCAGAGACAGAGACAGAGAGACGGAAGAGATTGATTTTGACATGTGAAAGAGAGGATGCACAGGTATTTATTTTTGCGTGCGTTGTGCCCATAAGAGAATGTTGGCTCATGTACACGGATGCAATAACTTAACGAAGTTGTGAGAGCACATTGCATTCAGTTTTTCCCTCCTCTCTTCTTCTTCTTCTTCTTCTTCTTCTTCTTCTTCTTCTTCTTCTTCTTCTTCTTCTTCTTCTTCCTCTTCTTTTCTCCTCCTCCTCCTCCTCCTCCTCCTCCTTTCCTCCTTCTCCTCCTCCTCCTTCTTCTTCTTCGTCTTCTGAATGTGTGTGGTCTCTCTCACTCTCTCTGTCTCTGTCTATTTGTCTCTCTCTGTCTCTGTCTTTGTCTCTCTCTCTGTCTCTCTCCCTCCCTCTCTCTGTGTCTCTCTCTCCCTCCCTCTCTCTGTGTCTCTCTCCCCCCCCTCTCTCTCTCTTTCTCTCCCTCTACCTTTCTGTCTCTCATTGTCTGTCTGTCTGTCTCTGTCTCTGTTTAACATGTCTGTAAATCTGCCTTACTGTCGATCTTTGTCTTTTTTAGTCTGTCTGTTAGTCTGTTTGTCTGTCTATCTGTCCGTTTGTATCTATGTCAGTCTGTCTCTCAAAATTCTAGTCGATCTTTGTCTTTGTCAATCTGTTCGTCTTTCTGTTAGTCGGTTGGTCTATCAGTCTGTTTGTCTGTTTATCAGCCTGTTTCTGACATCAGCTTGTTTGTCTGTCTATCAGCCTGTTTATCTGTCTGTAAGTCGGTTGATCTATCAGACTGTTTGTCTGTCTGTCTTTCAGTCTGTTTGTCTGTCTTTCAGTCTGTTTGTCTGTCTTTTAGTAGGTTGGTCTGTCGGTGAGTCTGTTTGTCTGCCTGTTATTCTGTTTGTCTGTCTGTCAGTCGATCGGTCTGTCTATCAGTCTGGTTGTCTGTCTGTCTGCCTATCAACCATTCCCTTGTTTATTCTCCTCCTTCTACCCGCCTCCTCATTACTCTCCCTTGTTTACCCCCCCCCCCCCTCTCCTCTCCTGCCCCCTCCTCCCCTCCACCCCCATTCTGTTCTCTATCTCCAATCTCATTTTTATTAATCTAAATCTCCCCCCTATTTTCCCCTTAGTTCGTTTGCCCATCCCTTCCCCTCTTTCCTATTTGTTTTTCCCCAGCTAAATAATTAAGCCAATTTTGGAAACAGGAGGTTGCATTGTCACCCGAACCCGGATTATATTGAGCAAGGAAGGCTCGCAAAAATATCAGCGCAAACAACAGCAACATGTGTTGCGTTTATTACCATGTGCTGCCCAGTTTTTGCCTGCGATTCTCTGACGATCATGTTTTCAGAAGCTTGTGTAAACAAACGTTAACTAGGCCAGTTAAAAACAAGACGGCTTGAGAAGGAGATGGAGAAAGAGAGGGAGGGAGAGAGAGAGGGGGGGGAGGTAGAGGGCAGAGGGAGAAGAGAGGGGGG
>CM060320.1:106579-108936 GCA_030674155.1 Stramonita haemastoma
CATAGTGTAGACGCATAATCCAAAATAGACTGAATAAATGAATGAAAAAATATTTTCCTTGCATTCAGATTAAGAAGGTGTTTGATCTTATTTAATTGGTAGGTTTTGGAGGCAATTTTCTTTGTTAGATTACGTATGTGTACAGACCAAGACAAACTATTATCGATGGTTACTCCCAAAATTTTGTGGCTAGAAACTTCTTCAATTTTGAAGTTGTTGACATAAATAGAAGGTAAGTTCGTGTTTAGATTTTGACGTTTTTGTCTTGTTGATAATAGCATGAATTTTGTTTTACCTGGATTAAGGGCCATATGGTTCATTTGTGTCCATTCAATAATGATATTTATATGCTCTTGTAAACTTTGACTTACTTGGAGAGGGTTTTTGTGGCTGGTATGAAGAGTTGTATCATCTGCAAATAATTCGTTTTGTACTTTTATATTCAATGGCAGGTCATTTATATACAGAAGAAACAATA
Organism: Stramonita haemastoma; assembly: GCA_030674155.1. Classification (NCBI taxonomy): domain Eukaryota; kingdom Metazoa; phylum Mollusca; class Gastropoda; order Neogastropoda; family Muricidae; genus Stramonita; species Stramonita haemastoma. Next base: position 107,058 of record CM060320.1, read on the forward strand.
GGGGACCAAGCACAGATCCTTGTGGTACACCAAAGTTATTTAGAAGAAAAGTTGAAGAAGTGTTGTTTAGATATACTTTTTGCTGTCGCTCAGATAGGAAAGATGAAATCAGTTTGAGGGTACTGGAAGATAGTTTGTAGATTGCAAGCTTTCTTAGTAAAAGTTTGTGGTCAATAACATCGAAAGCTTTAGCAAAATCAATAAAGAGTATACCTGTGAATTCTTTTCTATTCATATTAAGTAACCATCTATCTGTCATTTTTACAAGGGTAGTATGGCAGGAATGGTTTGCTCTAAATCCAGATTGATTTGGGTGTAACAGATTATATTTGTTTAAGTGGGCTAGTAAACTTTTATGAATGTGCTGCTCTAATAGTTTTGAAAGAGTGGACAATATTGATATTGGTCTGTAATTTGATGGGTCAGAGGTATTTCCTGATTTATGTAAAGGAATAATTTTTGCCTGTTTTAAGATCTTAGGAAATGTGTTTTTGCTTATGCAAAGATTGTAGACATATGTAAGTGTTTTCTGCTATAGTTGATGCGGAGAGTTTTAGAATTTTCCCATCTAATCCATCAAGACCACGTGTTGATGATTGTTTTAGTTGACGTAAGGCAGTAAACACCTCATTAACTGTAATAAGTTCTATCTCAATTTTAGATTGAATATTTTTACTGTCGCAAAAGGTTTTCAATTTTTTTAAGTCATTGTCTTCTGATTTATCCTTAACGATTAACTGGTTGGCAACAGATGAGAAATGAAGATTTAATTTGTCAGCAGATATATCACAGCAAATAATCTGAGAGAGAGAGAGAGAGAGAGAGAGAGAGAGAGAGAGAGAGAGAGAGAGAGAGAGAGAGAGAGAAGAGAGAGAGAGAGAGAGACGCAAACGGGTGATTTTTTTTTTTTTACGAGGATAATAGATTAAGTTACAAGACTTTTTTTCATTCAGCCCTAAAAAAGTTAATGAGTATTTATTCCATTATCCTTGAAATAAAAGAATAAATAAATAAATAAATAAATAAATAAATAAATAAATAAATAATATAACATTGTCATATGAACGAGAATGTTAGGGTTCCCTTAAGCGCTTGACAAGTCAGGCCCAGCACATCCAAGTTCGACTTGGGAGAAAATTGCTGTCTTCTTTTTTCAAGACTGAAGACTCAAGAATACTTTAATTAATGTCTTAACTTGAGAAATTATGAGTCTTTTTAAGTCTTTTTGGAGAAAAGGCAGGAGAATGGAAAAAGCAGGCAGAAATTATACAAGAAGGAGGTGACAAGAAAAAAGAAGAAAGGCAGAAAAACAGAGAGATAGAAAAGAGGGAGTTTCTTGACAGAAAATCCAGAGAGTGGGGATACTTTTGTACTGATAGGCCTCTGAATCCCCAAAGTGGAAGGGGAAGGACATTGCTGGGCATATGCCGCCTTGTACATCTGCAAGAACCCTGACGCCACACCTACGTAACAGTGAGCAGATAACGCATGTTACGCACAGCAGCAGCAATCGTCAGTTTCAGTGTGTGTGTGTGTGTGTGTGTGTGTGTGTGTGTGTGTGTGTGTGTGTGTGTGTGTGTGTGTGTGTGTGTGTGTGTGTGTGTGTGTGTGCTGGTGTGTGCAACAGGCCTTAGGAACGGAAGAGGGATGGGGCTACAGTAGAAATAGAGGAATTTACAGCAGGAAACGATAGGGACACAAAGGCTCTTGTCACACTATGTCATGCTGAGCCTTCAAGTCTTTACTAATGGGGCACGATTCTATTCTCGTCCCATTCTGTCATCATTCCTAAGAGGCAAGGCAGAGAATCAGAGATATAGATAGACAGATAGTAATAGATAGATAGATTAGATAGATAGATAGATAGATAGACAGACAG
>CM060320.1:109036-116536 GCA_030674155.1 Stramonita haemastoma
AATGCACCATTCCACTTGTTCAAAAAACCCTTTCTGCATTTTGCAATCTACCTTTTACAGAGGTATCATTTATTTTGTTCAAGAACCATGTTTTTTTCTGTATTCCAAAATACTGTTTTTAAAAAAATTTTTTAATTTCCTTTTTTTCCCCCGGCACAGCTAATAAGGATGATACAAAATAAAAACCAGGGGAAAAATGACGTTCAGTCGAATCTTCAACACTGAATGAATATCATGGGACATCGAGAAATTATATGAAATGACAAAGTAACAACAGTACTAATCCTGCACTAATATAAAAGTATAACTTCCATCCATTCATGCTCATTAGACCATTCAAAATAAACTAAATCAAAAGCATTACACAACCTACACTGATCCCCAAACATTTTTTGGGAATCATCCTAGATTATCTCAGAAAAGGGGACTTTTCATCATTTTCCCCCATAGATTTCCATGTTTACATTGATAACACATGCTATTTTCAGAAGGTTCTTTTGCATTTAAATCTCCACATAGTAAGGTATGAAATTTGTAAGAGCGTGTAAGTCCAAAAAACATTGTTCCAGCTTTTCTAAACCATAACCATTTTCTTTACATTTCCATACAGCAGAATCATGAGGGGGTACATAATGCAAATCCAAAAGATATCTAAATCTGTTTCAAACAGCTTTCTATCAATACTCACTATTACTGTATTGTCTAAGTTGTATTCAACTTGTGAAACTAAACTCGCAAATTTCTTTTTAATTAAAACAATAAGAATCAATGATGACTCTGATTTGAATAAAAAAAAAAAAAAAACCCAAACAACAACTAAGGGGGGGTAAAAAGGGTGGGGTGGGGGGAGGGAGGGGTAGATTTTGGGGTGAGGGGCTTGTGTGTAAAAAAGTTTTGATCGGTTTGTAGTTGTGATTTTTTTTAAAGTTCAGGTTTAATACATATTTGTTTCATTCGTTGTTATTTTGCGCTGTATAGAAAAAGTAGAGAGCCTTGTATATTTACAGATTCTTTTCGTTCTATTTCGTAAGTCTGCACATCTTGTGTGATGGACATTTTGCCGTGTTTTTTAAGAGAGAGAGAAGAGAAGAGAAGGAGAGAGAGAGAAAGAGGAGAGAGGAGAGAAGAGAGAGAGAGAGAGAGAGAAAAGAGAGAGAGAGAGAGAGAAGAGAGAGAGAGGGGGGAAGAGAGAGAGAGAGAGAGAGAGAGAGAAGAGAGAGAGAGAGAGAGAAAAAGAGAGAGAGAAGAGAGAGAGGAGAGGAAGAGAGAAAAGAGAGAGAGAGAGAGGAGAGAGAAGAGAGAGAATTTCAATTTCCAAAACAGACAAGATACCCCTATCTGTGATCTAAACACAGGCAACTTTAAGCACTTTGATTGTTTTTTTTTCGGTTTTATTTCCCTCTTCTTGCTTTTATCTATCACTTTTTTATTTTCTCTCTTTTGTACCATTTCTTTTTTTTCTTCTGTTTTCTTTCTTTAATTCTTTCTTTGTGTTTTTATTTTTGTTGTCTTTGTTTCTTTGTATTTTGTTTGTTTCTTTTATTCTTACTTTTCCTTCCTTCCTTCCTTCCTTCCTTCCTCCTTCCTTCCTTCCTTCCTTCCTTCCTTCCTTCCTTCCTTCCTTCTTTCTTTCTTTCTTTCTTTCTTTCTTTCTTTCTTTTCTTTCTTTCTTTTTCTTTCTTTCTTTCTTATTTTTCCTTCCTTCCTTCCTTCCTTCCTTCTGTCCTTTCTTTCTTTCTTTCTCTCTTTCCCATTTTTCTTTCTATTTCTTTCTTTGTTTGTTTCTTTATTTGTTTTTTTTTCTTTGTTTGTTTGTTTCTTTCTTTCTCTCTTTCTTTATTTCTTTTATTTTTTTTCATTTCTTTCTTTCTCTCTTTCTCCCAATTTTCTTTGTTTTCTTTGTTTCGTTCTTTCATTCCATTCTTTTTTTCTTTCTTTCTCTTTTTCTTTCTTTCTTTTTTTGTTTGTTTGTTTGTTTGTTTCCTTCGTTTTTTTCCCTCCCTTTTCTTCTGTCCGTTCAAATTCAAATTTCTTCTGTCTGTCTGTCTTTATTTCTTTTTCATTTTTCTTTCTTTTTTCATTTTTCTTCCTTTCTTATTTTTTCCCCTTTCTCATTGTTCTTCCTTTCTTCCAACTCTCCGCTTGTCTTGTAACTGTTTTCTTTTTCTTTTTTCTTTGCTTGTTTACTATGTTTCATTCGCGTGAGCGTATATCTGTGTGTGTGTGTGTGTGTGTTGGTGTGTGGTGTGTGTGTGTTTGTGTGTGGTGTGTGTGTGGTGTGTGTGTTTGTGTGTGTGTGCGTGTGTGTGTGTGTCTGTATGTGTGTTGTGTGTGCGCGTGTGTATGTGTGTGTGGATGTGTGTGTTTGTGTGTGTGTGAGTATGTGTGTGTGGCGTGCGTGTGGGGTGTGTGGGTGTATGCGCAAACGTGCATGTGTGCACATGCGTGCAAACATGAAACGTTCGTGACAGCAAATGAAGAAGGCATTAAAAAAAAACTTTTTTCATTTAACTGTTGAGGATGCAGCAAGTCAAAGCCATTTATCATCTGACATTCCAACGAACAATCGTCGTTAACTTTTTCACACATGTGCAAGCCCCTGTGTGAGTGTGCGTGCATACACACAACATGCACACACACATACACACACAAACACACGCATACACACAGAAACACACACGCAACGCACGCACGCACGCACGCACGCACACAATTTTCAGTTTTCAGGGGGTTATTTTTTTCAAGAAAATGTCTTTGGGTGCATGGAAACACGACCACATGCACCATGATATTTAACTGATGCTTCACCTTCTACTGCATAATCCACAACAGAGGTAAAGCCAAGATCATGCAGTATTATATATCTAAAGGGCTTTTTTGTTCAGTAAACCAACCACAATTAAGTTAATGATGCTATCTATCATTTTCTGAAAAAAATATACCACTTTATGTCACTTACAATTTCTCTGCGTAAAACTGGAGCTGCTCACCCAAGGAAGAGCGCGTTGCCACAAGAACAGCGCCATCTATTATTATTTTTGTTCTTTTTCATGTCCGCAACTGTATTTGTTTCCCTATCAGAGTGGCTTTTTTTCTACATAATTTTGCCAGGGACAAATTAAACTCTCTTATTTCCGTGAGTTCTTTTACGTGCGCTAAATAATGAAGTGCAACACTCGGGACCTCGGTTTATTGTCTCATCTAAAAGACTAGCGCCAGGACCACCACTCATGGTCTAATGGATGGGGGGAAAAGTTTTGGGCCCGAGCGGGGTTCAAACCACCGAACGCTTCCGACCCGGACTTTTTTTTTGCTTTATTTATTTATTTATTTATTTATTTATCTATTTATTCTTTTATATCGAGGAACAGAATAAGCAATCATGTGCTTTTTTTTCATCCGGTCCCCGTGTGTATACAGTTTTGTAAATATTGTCATCTGTTCCCACCGGCACACGATGGCCTACTCTTACGAAAAGCGGAACAGGATTTAACGTGTGCGCAAGATGTTCTGCGTGCGTTCGCACACGGGGCCTCGGTTTAAAGTCTCATCCGAAGGACTTTTGGGAGAGTGGAGTCAGCACTGATGTTAACTCCAGGAAGAAAATTTCCTCGACCGGACTCGAACCCGGGTCTTCAAATTGCCAGCGCAATGTTCTGACCACTAGGCTATCCGTCCCCCTGCTTTCTCGGCAGGAGCGTTACCTCTAGACCACCGATCCACCGCTAACTAGTTTGTGTGCGCGTGTGGGAAGAGGGTATAGGATTTGGTGGCTGCTTTTCTTTTGTTTTAATAGTTTTGTAGTTGTTGCTTTTCTTAATCTGGTAGTTTTGTATGTTGCCAAATCATCCACACACATGTCTTTGACAACCAAACTTAAATGTCGTTCTATCTTTCTTTGTGTGCAGATGCTGTTCTAGATCCGTGTAGTATATCACGACTACCGTAAACAAGTCTCCTGGTACAATCTTGCCATCACTGTGTGTGACGACTTCCGGATTTGGGACAACAATCTTGACCAATCTCTGATTTGAAAGAGCGCCCCCCCCTCTCTCCTTCTGTCATCGCCCCTCTCATACCTGTGTATATTCAGAGACACCTGGTATCATTTTCTCACACATTTCACAGATAGATATACCGTAGTTTTCAAGTGGGCCTGATAGCGTGTTTATATCAGAACAGGGCTTGTTCTTTGAGTCCGTTTGGAAGGAAGTGACTAAAACATTTGAATTCTGTCTGCCTGCAAAATATCAGACCTCTCCTTAAAACGATGGTCTCATGAGCAAAATTAGACCTGTTCATTTTATGAGACGTTTTGCTGCAGTTTATAAACACGACTGTTCTTTTTGAAACGGACATTTAGGTTTGTGTTTAACCGACTATTCTTTTACCAAAAAAGCCATTTAAGGTTTTTTTTTTGTTTTTTTTTTAAACTCCGTTGTTCCCTAAGAGACAGAAAATTGGAGCAGTGTTTAAACACGAACGCTCTTTTCTTTCAGAGACAGATATTAGACGCAGTTTTTACATCTGGAACAGAACGAAAACTAAAATTTTCTTTTAAGACAAGTCTTTTGGACTTTTTCAAACACGACGATTTTTTTTAGTGAAGCAGACACTTCAGGAGGTTTCAGCTACAGCTGTTCTTATTGAGATAAATCTATGAGACAATTCTCTAAAGCATTTTTTAGGAAATAGATATTTAGGACTCATTTGTGTAGAGGGTACTCTGAAAGTATATGTGACTGAATCGCTAGGCTTCGAAGAGATTTTTTTCTTCTGAATTGTGGCTTAGGGGGAGGTGGTGGTCGTTACTGCCATTCTACAAAGACAGCTGATTTTCATCGCTTCTGCTTTTCCAAGTGCACACGTCTGATTGCTTGGAGGTAAGGCTGTGTGTGTGTGTGTGTGCGCGCGCGCGCGTGTGTGTGTGTCTGTGTGTTTTGTGTTTATTTTATTCATTAATTGATTTATTTATTCTTTTATATCGAGGATAAGGGAATAAGCATTCATGCGCTTTTTTACATCCACTCCCCGTGTGTATACAGTTTTGTAAATGTTATCTGTTCCCACCGGCACACAATGGCCTACTCTTATAAAAAGCGGACACGGAGCCTCGGTTTATAGTCTCATCCGAAGGACTGTGTGTGTGTGTGTGTGTGTGTGTGTGCGTGTGCGTGTGCGTGTGTGTGTGTGTGTGTGCGAATGTGTGTGTGTGTGGGGGGGAGGGTTGTGTGTGTATGCGTGTGTTTTTCGTGTTGTGTGTGCGTGCTGGGCGTGCGTGTGTGTATATGTTTGTAATCACGCATTTAATGTTATTGTGACTCATTCACAGCTCAAAACTATATAAGAAGGAAAGAGCAAGTGTTCCCTTTGATGAATTGCTGTTTGCTTGTATTGGATTTTATGAGCTGCAATGACCAAACTGAAAGTCCTCTGGAATGACAAAGAGCATCGCCATCAGCTTCAAGATCAGACTGATGCGTTTCCCTGATCATGTCCATATCTTTGTACGCTTGTGAAACGTGGACCATAACAGCAGACATTGAGAGAAGGATACAGGCAATGGAGATAAGATGCTTCCGCAAACTTCTTGGTATTTCATACAGAGATCACATCACAAACAAAGAGGTGAAAACCAGAATTGGAAACGCCATCGGTCCATATGAAGAGCTCCTAACTTCAGTGGAAAAAAACGCAAGCTAAAGTGGTGCGGGCACGTCACACGATCATATGGACTGGCTAAGACAGTCTTACAGGGAACAGTAAGGGGAGGGAGAGGAAGAGGCAGACAGAGGAAACGATGGGAAGTCATCATCAGAGAGTGGACAGGCCTTGGGTGGAACGATTTGCTACTGAAAGCAGAGGACCGTGGGTATGGAGGAAGCTGGTTGCAAAATCTTCAGTGGTGCCTCCACAGTCCGGAGGATGGCTGGATAGGTGACATAAGGTGAGTTTTATGAGAATGCATAATATACCATTCCAAGCATGACACAATAGTGAAAGGAATGACTTATTGGAGTTTTAAAAAAGAAATAGAAGAGGCCTGTAATCTCTTCACCACATCCAAAGTCATAAGAGTGAGGGCGTAGCTCCAAAGTGTTTGCCGGAACAAAATCTAGGTTTATCTAAAGCTAAAGATATTGACTAACTGACACCAAAAACTAACTAAAAACTTATCTACACATCCAAATCCAATGAAAAAAAAACTTCATAAAAGTATTTCTACCATCAAGGTAAGTACATCAAAATTTGTGTTATTCGCTTTCCTGACAAGTTGTGGTAGTGTTTCAATAAACACCTCTGCTGGAAAAGTTTTTTTTTTTGAAAAACCTTGAAAACTTTTATCTTTGGAAATGAATTCATAGTCAGTCTCTATTCTGTTTAAACAAATCGCAACTTCGTTCAATAAACAATGTAACAAACACGAACTTTTCCATACGAATCCATTTTCTTTTCACACAAAAACTATTAACCCCTCAAATCACTTTTTTATGTCACTTCAATGCACAGTGTTCCCACGCGTGTTGACTAGACCTCAATTCTTCTCAATATTTCAGTAATAGATCAATTTCTCTCCCCCACCCAAAAGAATATAAAAAAACTGCGATAAAACGAAACTGAAGAAAACAATCCCCTTACGTGTTTTTTCCACATCTACCGTTCCCAATACAGCCCTGATTGAAATGCCAGCTGGCTTACAGATGAGCTAAAAGCCCTGAACACAAAACAGCCCCGGGGTGGGGGTGGAGGTGGGGGGGGGGGGAGCCATAGAAAAGTGATCTGTGAAACAGTAGAAAAGGTTAAAACACTTACCACCCTAGTTATAGGTTTTAAAAGAGAACAGGAACGATGTTTAAAGGCAATAACGCGAACACGATTTCCCAAGGAATAAATTCACACGTACATTTTTTTTTTTTAGTGCCTGTGTGTGTGTAGACTGGTGTTTGTCCGCAAGCCATTTTCCTAACGATGATGTCGCCCTGTTAGCAACGCCCTCAAAGTGTGGGGACAACAAAACCCCAGCCTGGGATCAATAGGCGGAAAGCTGTTCCCACGCAGTGCACAGTTCTGCTGATCACATTCTTTTCTCTTTTGGAAGCAGTTTGAAAAAAATGTCAATCAGCAAAGATGACAAGGGCTTTAGTCTGCCAATGTACTGCAGAGCCAGATTAAATTGCAGCAAGGATCATTTTTTTTGTTTTTTTTAAATTAAAAAAAAAATTTCCTGACTGGCTAGCTCAGAGAGATTTTGGGATAGAGTTAACGGCAGATGATACAGACCTTAAGAATCTGCAGGAGCACTTTTTGAAAATGTGAAATGTTGTTGATGTTGTTGTTGCGCGTTTCCCAGCTTAACGTCAGAGGGATTACCCCGGACATGCGCTCTGACTCACTCCTCCCACTAGGAATCACTGGAGAACTGCAACACGCACTGGACGAGAAAGTTTGCATGTATGACTTTTTTCGAAGTACCTCGCCATTTTTATAGGCAGCACATAA
>CM060320.1:126536-129036 GCA_030674155.1 Stramonita haemastoma
CGATCCATTTTGCTGAAAAGCAACCTAACTATTGTCAGATAACAAAACAAAAGCGACAATGCCCAGCCAGAGAAGTTTAACGTTAGCAAAAAACAAGCTATTTCTGATGGATCCAAAATATCTCCGGCGGGAAATCTTGTAAGGGGGCGTTCTTCAAGGTCGTGCGCCTTTGTGACTGTCTTTTTTTGTGTACAAAGTGTGTGGTGGAAACGAGCGTTCAAGATGGCGACATAGCATCAGGATTGTGTGGTGTAGAATTTCTCGCCGCCATCACAATGGATTTACCGACACACCCATTGTGCATTTTAAAAAATGGAACTGTTGCATCGAGTGGGTTAAGTGATCAACTTTTCGCTCGACGAGCAAAGTTTTCTAAAGGACGTTTTTTTTTTTTTTTTTTCCTCAGTGTGTGTGTGTGTGTGTGTGTGTGTGTGTGTGTGTGTGTGTGTGTGTGTGTGTTGTGTGTGTGTGTGTGTGTTGTGTGTGTGTGTGTGTTGTGTGTGTGTGTGTGTGTGTGTGTGTGAACTGTGTGTGTGTGTGTGTTTGTTTGAATGTATACATACATCCATACATCCATACATCCATACATCCATCCATACATACATACATATATATATATATATATATATATATATATATATATATATATATATATATATATATGTGTGTGTGTGTGTGTGTGTGTGTGTGTGTGTGTGTGTGTGTGTGTTGCTTAAAAAAAAATTCGATTCGAAAGTCAAGTCACATGGATGTTGTGTAAATAAAAAAAATGGTATTGTTATTTGATATTTCTCATGCTTTAGTTTGGGTTCCCCCCCCACCCCTCTTTCATTCAGCTGAGTTTGTAGTTTGTGTTTTCAGATTCGTGGTATTTGTAGTGATATATATATCAAAAATCCTTTCCTCGGTCAGAGGATAAGTAGGTTCTGTTCGTTAATACCATGGCCATTGTCTTTTCAGCTTTTTTTTTATTTCCTAGTTTGGAAACAGGATAGCTCAGTGATCAAAGCACTCGCTCTCTCCAACTTAAGGTTAAGCAGTGTTAAGTATGCTTGCTTCTCGGATGGGTGACCCCTCGTGCGCCTTAGCTTCAGTACAGTCCCCCAGTTTGCCCGTCTGTAAATGAATACCTACCCTTTATAACGACAGAGATTGTAAAGTAGCATGGGAGAGGAGATGGGCGCCACCGCCCTCAATGTGCTGGCCCCTAGAGAAGCTGAGGTCTCTGATGCCTTGCTCTCCATCGGCCGCATAGCTTATGTGATACTCTGTGTGTGTGTGTGTGTGTGTGTGTGTGTGTGTGTGTGTGTGTGAGTGTGTGTGTGTGTGTGTATGTGTGTGTGTGTGTGCGTGTGTGTATAATATATATATATGTATGTATGTATGTATGTATGTATGTATGTATGTATGTATGTATGTATGTATGTATGTATGTTATGTATGTATGTATGTATGTATGTATGTATGTATGTATGTATGTATGTATGTATGTGTGAGTGTGTATGTATGTGTGAGTGTGTATGTATGTGTGTGTGTGTGTGCTTGAGACAATGAGGGAGAGATAGAGATAGAGAGATAGAGAGATAGAGATAGATAGATAGATAGATAAATATATAGATAGATAGACAGACAGACAGACAGATAGAGACAGACATACAGAAACAGATGCAGAAAGAGAGAAAGACATAAAAAGATGTTTAAACATTATTTAGCTTTCAGACACAAGTAAAAAATGTTACTGAAGTCATTGACATATAAAGTATTAAACTCTGGTACACATTTCTGAAGAACTGCTCTCCACTTTACCCTCTCAAAAAAGAAAAAGTATTTGTAATATGATATTAAGCCGGCTGTATTGTCTGAAGTCTCAACTTTTAGCGATACCTAAACGCTATTAAAGAATAAGAATTATAAAAAAAAACACCTGTGTGCGTATATATGTGTGTGTGTGCTTATAAGAGAGAGAGAGAGAGAGAGAGAGAGAGAGAGAGAGAGAGAGAGAGATAGAGAGAGAGGTGTGTGTGTGTGTGTGTTTTGTGTGTGTTTTGTGTGTGTATGCACCCATGCATCCACATGTATGCATACGCGTGAGAGTGATTGTGTGGGTATGCGTGTGTGTGTGTGTGGAGATATATATATATATATATAATATATAATATATATATATATATATATATATATATAGATAGATAGATAGATAGATAGATAGATAGATAGATAGAGAGAGAGAGAGAGAGAGAGAGAGAGAGAGAGAGAGAGAGAGAGAGAGAGAGAGAGAGAGAGAGAGAGAGAGAGAGAGAGAGAGAGAGAGAGAGACAGACAGACAGACAGACAGACAGACAGACAGACAGACAGAAGACAGACAGACAGACAGACAGACAGACAGACAGACAGCAGCTTAGCAGACAGGCACAGACAGTGTTGCATTAAACATAGAAAAACAAATCAATTCAAAATACTCTACACGGCCCCATTGCCACTGAAGCATAAGGTTAAGAAA
>CM060320.1:149036-151536 GCA_030674155.1 Stramonita haemastoma
CCTTAATCCACTGGGCGCGGCGAGATTAAAACCCACGACTTCGTGGACACATAGGATTGAAATGGAACGGTCTTAACCATTCGGCCATAGGGTCCGTCATACAAATAGCTTAATTTAAAAAAAGGGAAGGAAATGGGTGGCATTGTCCCTTTGGGATGCACTGTTTTAAGGAGAACAGTTCGAATGAGGGCAAAAGACGTATTCTGTGACTAACAGTCCTAGTAAGGCTGTGCTTGGAAATCAATTGTTATGAAATCTGTTTTTAAACATACTTTCCTAGACAGTAGAACAAAAAAGAAGAAATAACGAGATGGGCAGATTATATCTATGTATACAGTAACAGTAAAGTCACAGAAAAAGTTGAAACATTTACAAGTGAAAGAAAACCCTTACAAAATGATGAGAATGTTATTTAAACAAAAAACACTTCCAAACAACCCTATTACAGCAAAAGTGACATTGTAAGCTAAAAAAAAAAGGTTTTGTTATTTATTTGATTTAAAAAGAAAAAGCACCCAGAGAGTATGATATGGTATTTTTGAATCCAAACCATATTTTTTGCAGCTTAATAGGTAATGAATCTTTGTAACGACTTTTAATAATTACTAAGATTTTTATCTATCATATTTATCAATACCCTTTACCCTTTCAAATTTCTCCACGTCTTCTGTACATATATATTGCCTTACATATATATTCACATAAAAAAAATCAACAATTTGGGTCAATGAACGATGTAATCGTCAGCTCAAAATGTTATCAGGGATATCAACTTTTTGTCTCTCATGTATTGGCTAAAGAAATGTCTTCCCTTTGCAAATGAAATCATAAGCTGGGAAAGTTTGTGTGACACCATCTGTGGCAAGTTTTTCACAGAAAGTGATTCCTTGAAAGTAGGTAAGCAATAAATGCTAAGTGACATTTCAATGATCTTTTCTGTCTTCTTCTTCTTTTAGTTTCTGACAAGGATGAATTGAAAGAACATTACAAGTTTTGGAAACTTTTTGAAAACGTTACGTAAATTTTTTTCACAACCTTTTTTTCAGGAAGAAAGACTATTGTGTTTTTATTTTAGTTGAATTTGTTTGTTTCCTTTATTGTTATTGTTGTTGTTGTCGTTGTAGTTGATGTGTTGATGCTTGAGGAAAGTAAAAAATGTACTCTGCTTAAGAAAATAACTTCAACGACTAGAGAGTGCCTATAAATTGACCTGCAACAGTACATAATTTTCACGATTTATTTTTCCTCCAGTGGTACTTTGGAGAGAAATACGAGCATTATCATTTTGCCTACTTTTTTCAATCATCTCAAACACAACACCCATACACACACTTGGAAAATAAAATTTTGGCTTTCACTCTCACACACACACTACAACAAACACACACACACACACACACACACACACACACACACACACACACACACACACACACACACACACACACACACACACACACACACACACACACACACACACACTACAACACAACACACACACACTACAACACAACACATTCAAGGCTACACTGCGTTACCATAGAAACAGAAGAAAGACAATATGGAAGTGTCAGCCCTTAGTCTGTATGAATCCTGTTTTGATCAAAAGCAGTCGGCGCTATCGATTCCTTGTTCAGGTCTCCCACGGGGCGGGGGGAATTGTAAAAACAGTTCCAGACAAGGACGCTCGTTCCCCGCCTCTCTCGCTTCTCGTTGAGAACACATGATAATCACCCACAGGTGAAGCTTTTTTTTTGGTACATGATACAACCATGAATTTTTCTCCAACCCATAAAGACGCCTCGTGCTGTCTTCGAGACTGTCTCAGTATATTTCTAGTGTGCGTGTAGGCTTAATGTTGCAGCTTTTTAATTTTTTTTGTTTTTTTACTGGCGCGCAATGGTTTACTCTTTGTTTTTTTGAAAAATGAAACACGATTTAACAGACCTTGTCTGTGCATGTATGTTGTAAGAAATGAATGTCAACGTATCATGGATTGCTTATCTCTCTCCCCCCCCCCCTCCACCCCCCCACCCCCGTTCAAAACTTAGGAGAACAAATCTTTTCAGCGCGTATTCTTCAACCTCTGTCAAGGTGTAATTTTTTAAAAGTGAGAATTTGTAAATTACAAAAAAAGTTTTTTTTTCTTATTGTTGACATTCTTGAACCTAGGTAGAAACTCTTCAGACCTGTTTTTACTCTCAAAATGTGACAGATTAAGTTTTGGGTTAAAATTTTAATTATTAGGTGGAACAACACCTATATTGTATTGTTCTATGGTTCGCTTACATTTCATTGATATTGTTGTTTCGATGCCTGTCACTTGCTGTTTATGTTGATTCTCAATATATTTTTGATGACTTGCTGTTGGGTGTGTTCTCTAGATCAATTTATGAACGGATGATTAAAGTTACAAAACTGCATATACAAGGAGATTGGATGTAAAAAAAAAAAGCACATGAGTGCTTATTTCGTTAATATCGAAAGAAAAAAAGGAAAA
>CM060320.1:156536-161303 GCA_030674155.1 Stramonita haemastoma
TTTGTTTACATTAACTAACCATCTGTCTATAAGTTTAACAAGGGCAGTGTGGCATGAATGATTTGCTCTGAACCCAGACTGATTGGGGTGTATAAGGCTATTTTCATTTAAATGAGTAAGTAGGTATTTATTAATGTGTTTCTCTAATGGTTTTGAGAGGACAGATAAAATTGAGATGGGTCTATAATTAGAGGGATCAGTTCGATCTCCTGATTTATACAAAGGAATAATTTTGCTGTGTTTAAACATAGTTGGAAAGGTATTTTTGCTTATGCAAAGATTATAGATGTAAGTCAGTGTCTCTGCTATGACTGGTGCAGCTAATTTAAGAATTTTGCTATTCAAACCATCTAAGCCACAAGTTGCCGTCTGCTTCATACTTTTCAAAGCGGTAAATACTTCGTGTACGCTCATGCATGGAATTCTTAGTTCGGAATTTATATTTTTGTTGCTGCAAAAGGCTTCTAAAACTTTTAAGTTATTAGTTTTTGATTTATCATTAGTTATTATTCTATCTGAAATAGTTGCAAAATGAAGGTTTAAAGCATCAGCAGAGATATCATCTAAAACGTTAGGTGTTTTATTACAGTTCTTTCTAGTAAGTAGATTGACTGCTTTCCATACAGACTTGCTGTCTTTCTTTTTACTGATTAAGTCTTCAAAGTATTTCTTTTTTTCAGCACGTAGGAGGAAGGTTACAAAATTTCTTTGCTTTTTATATTCTTGATGGCTTCCTTTTTTCAAAAGATAATCTCTTTGGTATATTTGTTTTTGTACTTCTTTTGTCAGCCATGGAGGTTTAGATTGGTAGCTGACTCTTTTGGTTTGAAATGGTGCATGCTTATTATAAATACTATAAAAAATGTTGTACCATATTTCTAAGGACTGATTAGGGTCAGTGCACTGATATACATCGTTTAAAGGTGAGTTTAACAGATCTGAAAGAAATTCAGCATCATCAAAGTTAGAAAAATTCCTGTATGTGATAATTTTGTGATTAATTTTCGGAAATCTGAACCCTTTTTTACACCATGTAACACAGATGGGGAAGTGATCACTACAACCAAATATTGGAACATTTATTTCAGTGATGGAATTCTGATTATTAACATATATATGGTCAATTAGAGTCTTGGAGTTTTCAGTAACACGTGTTGGTGATTCTATTAATTGTTTTAAATTAAAAGACTCATATGTCTGTGTCCACCTGTTATTAGTTTTTAGTAAATCAATGTTAAAGTCACCTAGCAATATAATATCTTTAGAATCTTCATTAATGTCATCCATCATAGAACAATACTTTTCGAACCACTCTGAAGTCTCTGCAGGATTTCTATAAAGAAAACATACGAAAATTGGTTTGGAATGTTTTATTTTAATTTCTATCCATATTGTTTCCACACTATGATTTTCTAAGTTGTAAATGCGTTTAAACTGTATCGACTGATGAATATAAATGACTAAACCGGTTTCACGGAAATGGGTTGGGTCTCTGCGGATTACTTTATAACCTGGTATTGAAATATCATTATCAGAAATGTGAGAAGTTAAATGTGTTTCTGAAAAGCCAAATAAGTGAAAATTTTTTCCTGTATTCGATAAAATTGATGAAAATTCTGTTACTTTGTTTACTGCATGATTAATGTTCAAATGTCCAATGCGTAGACCATCTTTAGATAGCCAGGGGCTGACTGTACTTGACATAATAGACAAGTTAACGATGAAAGTTATGTAAGGATACAAAACAATAAGGCAAAACCCAAAACGGTGGATAAAGACCCTGGTTATCAAGTACAAGATACTTAAATAATGTTAAAGTCTAGAGTATGGAGAATACAGTTATATAATATGTGAATATAACCAATAAGTTAGGAGGGGAGGTAACCCCAAACGACACTAAACATGAACAAGCAATAAAACAGAGCAAGTAAAAAAGAAACTACAAAAATTGCCAATGAGATTCAGAGGCTGCAAAATAGATAACACACTAAGCAATCTGATATTAGATTCAGCAAATATAACAGGACAAAAAAATATACACAAGTGTCTTTAAATAAATCAAAGAAAATTTCCACAATCATTATCGGCAGCCAAGATAGGGTCTGGAACCAAGACATCAATAACAGTTCCCACCGTACATGCTGAAACATTATCATGTATTAGTAGGAATACCGTGTGTACATCATGTCAAACTCATGGGATGGGCATGGGGGGACCTGCCTTGCTGTATCAGTTCAGAGGCCATAGAAAGGAGGTTCCAGGCATAGGGGTGAAAATAATCTTTAAATGGAGAGGGGTAAGGAGGGGGGTAATGAGTGGGTGGCCTAAATGGCATAGGATTGTTCAAATCCAGACATGGAAGTGAGGGATGAGTCTCACTAGGGAGCATGGGAAGGAGGTGCTGTTAGAGAGACCAATGGATCTCTTGAGTGTGAATGTAAGCTAGCTCTGTTAAAGTGAGGATCTTCAGGAGGAACTAAGGACACATTATTTTGTGTTCTTGGAATAAGGGGAGGGTAGTGCTGGATAGAGGACATGGGAGGACATGGTGCAGAGTTGCTATGCGTGGCTTGATTTCCAATTTGGAATTGCGGCACAGTTCCAGAGAGCTCACTCACATGAGAAGTTGGATGAGGTAGCAGGTATCTATTGTCAAGGTTGGATCTTGTCCTGTTTTCATGGTGTTCATACTCAACAAACTGACGTTGGTATTGTCCATTTCCGGAGGAATAACGGTCTTGCGTTTGGAAAAGAGGACGTTGGGGTTTGCTGTAACGCTTGTTTGGAAAAGGAGGTTGCCTCATGGAGGGGTAGTTGCCCTGGGAGGAAACACGGCGATGGAAGAACCCATCTTGAGGAGGATGGATGGTTGGCTGTTGACTGGTCTGGTTACTCTGCAAATGTTCATTTTTGAACCAGACTGACTTTAGGTTGTTAGCCAGCCTGGAAGTTCCCCTGCCACTAGGGTGTGTCAGGTTCAGGTAAAGGGCCAGACGAGGGGCACCAGAGCTGGTGATGAAAGTGCTGGTGTTGTCTATAAAAGTAGTGTTACGGTGCTGACAGGCTGCTTTGAGGTTTCTATTGGTAGGGAAAATGGAATTGTTTAGATTATGGCGTCCTTTAGCAGGGAGAACGGAACTCATGTAAACTGTAGACTGAGGGAAGGTAGAAATGCATTGTCTGATAATATTGTTCCATTCTGTTTCTGTGACTGGGCCAGATTTACAACTGTTGACTCCAACATGTACAATAACATATTTTATTTTGGATGTTACTGGAAGTGAAAGAAGCCATGTGAGAAGGTCCTGAACGTTCATGCCAGGAACACATACTTTGAACAGGTTCTCTTCCCGTGGTGCCAGTCTGTGAGGATCAACGTTTCTAATGACAGAGTCACCAACTAGTATTGCTGTGGCAGAGTCTGGAATGGCAATTTGAGACAGTGTGTCCTTAGGTGAGGGCTCAGCTACAGAAGTGTTACTGCTTTTGCTGTACGTGTCTATGAGTTTTTGCTCTTTCGAAGAAATAGACTGGGCTTGTGGAGAAGGGTCTGTAATGGACCCAGCATCACATTCTGAGAGAAGTCCAAAGGTATTTGCTACAGGTACACTGTATTCCAAGGTAGTTTCATTCTCCTGACTTTCTACTGAAGTCGATGGGTCAGCAGGGTGGTCCTGGACTTCACCCAACTTCTCTGTTGGATCGACTGATGTTCTACAAGAGGATTCTGACTCTTTGCCAGGAGAGCCTTTGTTCTGGCCTGCCTCAGTCTGAGTGTTTGTATGATGTGAATGCGAAGGAGAACTTTCTTTGTGGGAGTCAGGGGGGGGTTGAGTAAGAACTGAAACACATTTACTTGAGTTTAGTTTTTTCAGCTGTGAATGAATTGTTCCTAGCTGTGTCTTTATTGAATGGTTTTCTTTTTCTAATCTTGCGTTTTTTTCTTCTAAATGTTCGATTTTTGTTTGCAAGTTTCCTAGCTCCGAAAGAAGTGAGTCATATTTTTCTGAAATCGTCAAACGGAGCTCATTTTTTACTGCTGTCTTTGCATCTTCAAGTAATGAAACAGATTTGGTTTCTGACTCTGTCTGTGCTGAGGCTAAGGAATCAACAGAATGTCTGATTTCTTCCAAAGACTGATGGCATACCAGACATGCTGATGATGGAGTCTTTTTGGTGTGCGCAGTCCGCTGAGAGGAAAAAAGTGTTCTTTTTCTCTGATTGCGAGTCCTTTTCCCCACAGGAGTGGTTGATTTTCCATCTTTATTTTTCCCAAGGGAAACTTCATCCTCGGTCTCCTCGTTGAGTGTTGGCGATGGAGGAAAAAGGGTCAGTCCCTGGCTGGAGCATGTTGCAGCTTCAGTGACCTCACTGGATAGCAGACAGGAGACAGGGACTGGAGTGGAGGCCTGTGTGTCTGCAGGGCTGTGGGCAGCATTCATGCAGGGCTGCTCCAAATTGTTGATGTCAATGGAAGGAGCCTCCAGAGGTACTTTGATTGATAAATTATTTAAAAAGGTCAGTGGAGTCTCCAGAAGTGATTTTGCCCAGTTTACTTTGTCTTTGTTTTCTAAAAACACTGACACTGAATGTTTTAGTTTCTCACATTCTTCAGTGCCCCATAGGACACAATCTCTTCCTTGGCAAAGAAGAGAGAGAGAGAGAGAGAGAGAGAGAGAGAGAGAGAGAGAGAGGAGAGGAGAGAGAGAGAGAAGAAGAGAGAGAGAGAGAGAGAGAGAGAGAGAGAGAGAGAGAGAGAGAGAGAGA
>CM060320.1:163903-166403 GCA_030674155.1 Stramonita haemastoma
CAGAAGCCATTTTAGGCAGTCTTTTTCAGAAGCCATTTTAGGCAGTCTTTTTTCAGAAGTCAGTGTAGTCTTTTTCAGAAGTCATTTAGGCAGTCTTTTACAGAAGTCAATTTAGGCAGTCTTTTTCAGAAGTCAGTGTAGGCAGTCTTTTTCAGAAGTCATTTTAGGCAGTCTTTTTCAGAAGTCAGTGTAGTATTTTTCAGAAGTCATTGTAGTCTTTTTCAGAAGTCAGTGTAGTCTTTTTCAGAAGTCAGTGTAGGCAGTCTTTTTCAGAAGTCAATGTAGGCAGTCTTTTTCAGAAGTCAGTGTAGGCAGTCTTTTTCAGAAGTCAGTGTAGGCAGTCTTTTACAGAAGTCAGTGTAGGCAGTCTTTTTCAGAAGTCAGTGTAGGCAGTCTTTTTCAGAAGTCTTTGTGTCCACCGGTTACAACAATATTTCAAGATGACAACGATGTTGTCAAAATTCACTGCTCTTTTTTTTTTTAGTTTAGAAACTGTTTTTGTTTGTTTGTTTGTTTGTTTGTTTAACTTAATGCCCTCTCGTTGAAGATGTCTTAATCGTTCAACCAACTAAAAAAGAGAAGAAGAGAGACAGAGAGGAAAAAATAGCAAAAAAACCCAAGAAATATCAGCCAAGTATTTGTTTGAAAATTGTCCATCTGAGGTGCGACAGAAGTTTGCCTATGCTAACCATTCGGACTATTTTTGACTGTGTTTTTTTGCAGTGAGTATTATAACTTTTAGAGAATATTATTATACACCAAATGATTTTTACGTAAACCTAAAAAAAAACTTTCCAATGTAATTTGACCACGATATATTTTGCATTATAATCTAAGATTGATCCATTTGCAGAGAGGTTTTTTCATCGCAAAATATTGATTGATATAACTTTGTTCAGATCAAATAAGTGGAATGGATTCAACTCAAACGATTCTTTGATCTGTTAAGGAGTACACTTCTTTGTTTGTGCTTCTTCAATGATCAATAAAGGAATATTTTTCTTTGTCGTCTGCTCTCGGTTAAAAAAAAATTACTGATAAAAACCAACTAAACAAAAATCACAGAGTAAATTTTAAAAAATCACATTACCATAAAATTCAAAATGTTTTTCAAAGAATGCTTTTATATATATTTGTGTCAATGTTCTTGACTTTGTTTTTCAACTACAAGGTATAATAATTGTTTAGTTTTCATTCTAACCACCTGGTTAGTTTTTACTTCCCAAACCGCTCAGAACACTATATCTAGTCTAGTTAATAAGGTATTTTAGAAACTGGTCTTTTTCTTGAAGTTTTAAACATTTTAAAACCTTAGTTTGCAAGATTTCTTTTTTAAGTTTTGCTTTAGCTAAAAAAAAGAAGTTGTTATTGAAACGTACCACTGTTCCAACTCTTCAAATGAAACAGAAGATAATGTTCATAACTTTCTTCCTTACAGAAAATCCCAAACACAAACTTCTGCTCTGAAGAAAAAAAAAATTGCACACTTTCCAAAACTTTGCAAAACAAAACTGTCTAAATCAAAACCCTCCACAGAGTTATGTCCCACACACAATACTCAATAATACTGATATATAAATATCAATCATCACACACAATAAAGGCACTATCTCTCTCCCCCCACTCTCTCTGTCTCTGTCTCTCGCTCCAGAAGCACTCCAGCGAAGCGTGAAGCAGACGATTCTAGATCATCGTCCAAATGATGACGGAAGGAAGGAAGACACGCTCCCACACTCACACACACACACAACAGTCGTCAGATCGACACCACGCGCCAAACGCAGACCCTGGTTGTAGTAGTGTAGTGTAGTACAGGCTACTACGTACGCTTCCAGAGCTGCTGCCAGAACTTTTTCGTCTGCTTACTACTACATCACCCTTCTCCCCACCTCCCCTCCTTATCTATCTCCCCCCTCCTCCCCCCTCTTCTTCTTTTTCCATCGTACCTGTGTGTGTGCTGTGTGAGAAGCAAAACGCCGGAGGCTTGGCGTTCATTGGTCCTTGTAGGCAGCGCGCGCCATGTCGTCACATAAACTATCTGCGCCTTAGCATCATGACGTCATTTGATTGACACACGGGGCAAAGGTTTTTTGTTGCTTTTTTCTGTTCTTTCTTTTTCTTTCTTTCCTCCAGCATGCTTCCAGACTTGAGAGAGAGAGAGAGAGAGAGAGAGAGAGAGAGAGAGAGAGAGAGAGAGAGAGAGAGAGAGAGAGAAGATTTCTCTCTTTTTTTTCATAATATTATAAAAAATGTTGTTTATGTATACATAAAATTCGTAATACCTTAGGCCTATCTTTCTGTCTGCATTGGGTATTTGAGGGGATTGGTCAAGATTCAAACATTTTTGGGGTGGGACAGCTGTGGTGGTGGTTGTTAAAACTAAATCAACAAAAAATGCAAAAGACTATAAAAGGTAAAGGTGTCCCATAATCAATGTGGTCGTAGGGCCTAGGGGAGCGAGGCATTAGAGACCTCAGCTTCTCAAGGGGCCAGCATATTG
>CM060320.1:173903-183903 GCA_030674155.1 Stramonita haemastoma
TTTTACCTGTGATTGGTGACAAATAAGGTGACAACGACACGACTTTTTGTGACCAGACATGTAAACTTGTCTTAAAATGCAAGTACAAAGATATATCTAGCTTGTGACAAAATTTCAGCTTGATAGCTTGTCATGCACACAGACAATTGTCTCAGGAGTAGACTATGTCAGTTTGGGGTAGAAAACTTTAAAAGAATTCAAAATCTACAAGCAGTTTAGCTCTGTAGAATTCAACAACAAGAGGGTTAAAGATATAAAGAAGATGCTAAAACTAGTGTACCCCCCGTTCTTGCTCTCTCCTATTGCTTGCAGAATTGTTGGCACTATCAGATGCTACCAGAGCAGCTGACAGACTGGTGTTCTGCACACTGTGAGAAGGTGGATCTAAACTGAAGGGTAGCCACATGTGTGTCTCTTGCACACCTTCTGACTGGAGACAAAAGAGATTTTTTTTTTATCGAGAACGCTTAAATCGAAAATCATCTCTGAGACTTTAATCTAATCTAAACAACGGCAAATAATTATTGATATGTTTGTTATATTTCTTTCTCAGAACTATAGTTCAAAACTGTAGTTACGGTGGTTGGTTGATAGTTTCTAAATCCCTGGGATTCTGACATAATCAACAAACGTTTTTGTTTTTCGTTTTCGAGAGGTGATGGTCGGAGAAAGTGTACTGTGTACCCACCTGGAAGGACAGAGGGATGGTTTGTTGATTTATTGATTGATTGATTGATGCTCTTTATATCAAACGCAACAGACAAGTTTTATCAGATTTATTTTCATTCATGCCTTGCTTTGAACAGGGATAATCATTAATACCGAGAAAGAACAATTTCAAGGAAACTGACAGACTCAAATCAGATATATGAAAAGGATATAGATACCAATAAGCAAAAGAAGTCATTTCTATTGTCTTTGTGGAGCATACAAATCGGGTAATACAACAAAAACAACATCAATCACACTATAACATTTTTTTTTTGCCAAGGGCCATTGTCTTTGGGTTGCAATCTCATAGGATGTAAGTAAAAAAAATTGTCTGAAAACTAAGTACAGATGTCTACACGATGAAGTGATAAAGCACCTTTAGGCACGCAATGTTTAATTTTTTTAAAAGATGCAACCTGTAACTGCACTGCGCTGTATAAAAACAGAAAATAAAAGACAAAAAGAAGAAAAGACAAAAATAGAAAAGAAAGACAGAACAAAACAAAGTAAAAAAGAAAAAGAAGGAAAGGAAATAGACAAGAAAAAGATGAAAGAGACCGAACAAACAAAATATAAACAGAAAATAAAGGAAAAAAACGCAGAGTACAGACAAAATACAGACAGACAGAAAAATAGAAAAAAAAGAAGAAAAACTACAGAAAAGAAGTAGTCACAGGAATACCCGAGTATCTAGTCTCCGTTGTTTTATTCTTACTGTCATTGTTGTTGTTTTGGGAGGGAACTTTTTTGTTGTTATTTTTTGTGACATTTTTGTTTGTTTGTTTGATTGATCGATTGGGGAACAGGATAGCTCCGTGGTCAGAGCACTTGCTTTCCCCAGGCTAAGGTTAAGCAGCATCGAGCGTGGTTACCAACTGGATGGGTGAGCGTTTGCGCGCCTTGATTTTAGTACAGTCCCCCAGTTCACCCAGCTGTAGATGACTAGATGAGTACCTGCCCTCTTTAGAGTCAGGGAAGGTAAAACAACGAGGGAGAGGAGATGGGCGCCGCCCTCAATATGCTGGCTCCTACAGAAGCTGAGGCCTCTGCTCCCCTACGACCACATAGTTTATGGGACACTTTTACCTTTTCACCTTTCGATTGATAGGTATTTTTGTGTATTTGTTGTGGTGTTTTTTGTTTTGTTTTGTGTTTGTTCGTTTGTTTTGCTTTCATATTTTCCAAGAACAGAACACTCTTACACCATCACACTACACAAAAAGATACACACTTAACTTCCCATCACAGTTATTTGATTACTGAATATGAATATAAAGAATTTAAACTACAAGCGCCAAACGTTATAGCCAAGCGGATAAGAACGTTTGACTTCAATCCAGTGGGTCTATGAAGTCACAGGTTTGAATCCCAGCCGCGTCTGATGAAGTGAGGGTGAGGATTGTTGCCATCTCCAAAGGTCAACGTCAAGTACAGACCTGCCAGTGCTTAATTTTTCTTCGGGAATATGCATATGCACGTTAAAGATCCCAATATGTCACCGTTTGGTGAGTTACGAAAACACGAACATACCCAGCATGCAACCTATACAATGAAATGAGCTGCTCTAGAGTCGGCTGAGACCCGCCGGCAAACCTCCTACTAAGTATCAAGCACAGGAAAAGACCAGGCACTACACATCACACATAGTAAGGGAACAGAGAGAGAGAGAGAGAGAGAGAGAGAGAGAGAGAGAGAGAGAGAGAGAGAGAGAGAGAGAGAGAGAGAGAGAGAGAGAGAGAGAGAGAGAGAGAGAGAGAGAGCAGTGACATTTTCTAGTCATCACAGTCCCCTTGGTGATAACATCAATCATTATATAATCCCCACTAGAAAAAAGAAAGATGTGGATGGAAAAGTGGGTGGTATGGGTATGGGCCATGGTGTATTTGCTGTTGCCAATGTCTGTGTGTGTGTGTGGGGGGGGGGGGGGGGGGTACAGACTACCTCACTCACTCACACGTCTGCACCTTGTTGTGTTTGTTTGGACACGGAGACTGGCAAAGTCACTGAGGCTTGCGCCTCTCTCTCTCTCCCTTCTTTATTTTTGTTTTTGTTGTTTTTTTCATGCTGTTTGGTTATCCCTCTTCCGTGACGTCCCCCCTCCCCCCATCCGCCCACCCTCTTTCCTGTGAATGCAGTTGTTCTACTTGTCTGTTGCTTGTTTTCCGTTCATCTTTATTTATCCCCTCCCCCCTCTTTTTTTTGGTTGCTTTTTTTCTTCTTCTTTTTTTGTTGTCGTTTGTTTTGGTCGTTATAGTTCGTGCTCGCAGTTTATGCTTGGAGTATAATTTATGTGTGCATGTATGTGTGTGTGTGTGTGTGTGTGTGTGTGTGTGTGTGTGTGTGTGTGTGTGTGTGTGTGTGTGTGTGTGTGTGTGTGTGTGTGTGTGTGTGTGTGTGTGTGTGTGTGTGTGTGTGTGTGTGTGTGCACTTTTCGGAAGAATAGGCCATTGTGTGCCGGTGGGAGCAGATGACAAGATTTACAAAACTGCATACACACAGGGACTGGATGTAAAAGAGTACATGGGTGCTTATTCCATTATCCTCTATATAAAAGAAGGAATAAATAGATTAAAGAAATGAATGAATAGATATATGAATAAATAAATAAATAAAATTTAATAAAAGAAACACACACACTATGATGCAACTTTGCAAATACATGCATGATCAATCCAAAGTATGTACCATTAAGACTGGTGGGTTAGCAGTGCAACTTTCTTGACAATTGTGTGAAGATCACTACACAAATAGGCATTATACGTTCTACATTAATTTCTGATTTAGTTTCTTCTATCTTTTTTTCTTGCTGCCTCATTTACTCTGACATTCCTGTTCTACTCTTCCCACACTGCTCACTTCAATCTCTCTGCCCCCAGCCATGCCCACATTCGTTATGTTGTATTCTCAGGGTCAGAAGTCCACGGGGAGCCTGTCGATGTCAGGCCGCCGTGGGGCCACCAGACAGAGGGGCCCTGCACTGCTGCTAGGTCACTTTGGTGGTGTTCAGTGGTGCCTGTTCTGAGCTAACATAGGCAGGAAGCCACTTACTAAGCCCCTCACTAGCGACAGAATTGGTTTAGCCGCGGAGCGTGGTGACCACCACAACGTCCCGACAACAACTTCACCGTGAAACCCCAACCCCAAAGGCTTTGACACCAACTTACCACAGGCACAAACGTGTTTGAGGA
This sequence comes from Stramonita haemastoma, assembly GCA_030674155.1. Lineage (NCBI taxonomy): Eukaryota > Metazoa > Mollusca > Gastropoda > Neogastropoda > Muricidae > Stramonita > Stramonita haemastoma. Next base: position 177,803 of record CM060320.1, read on the forward strand.
AACCGAACTGAGGTCACCATGAGACCAGAGCAGCTGGGACCACCGAACCAGAGACATTTTTTCTAATTGCATAATCATCGATGATAATGAGGATGATGTAATGATGCTGCTATGGAAGTGCATGTGCTTTGAGATTGCTTGACAAGGCCGTATTCAAGGCTTCCTGTCAAAATATATCCAGGCGTCAATCAGGTCTGGTCAGGTAATTTGAGCAACACTCTCAAACTGCATCCATAAAGTGGATGAAGCTCGACTGTGTGGTGCCAGTCTCCCCACTGAGCCCACAGCACACTCACTCTGGGTAGGAGCTGGCTGAAATCCGAAAAAAAATCTTTTTAATTCTTAAGGGAATCGAACCTGCGATTTTCCCACCTGTAGCCAACGGCGTTAAGTATTTTGCCAAAGCGGCTGGTGATTCTGGTACTTTTGATGGCTTCAGAGAGGCAGTGTAGCACCCGTGGCGTTTTGGGCACATGGTACTACTTTTTTGAAAAACTGGAAAGAAACAACAAGTAGTTTTATTCATCTGTCCCATTCTAAACTTTATTTATGATCGCGTGTTATACCTGTGTGTGTGTATGTGTGTGTGTGTGTGTGTGTGTGTGTGTGTGTGTGTGTGTGTGTGTGTGTGTGTGTGTGTGTGTGTGTGTGTCTGTGTCTGTGTCTGTGTCTGTGTCTGTGTGTCTGTGTGTCTGTGTGTGTCTATGTGTGTCTGTGTGTGTGTGTGTGTGCGTACGCGCCTGGTGCCTGGTGCCTGCCTGTCTGCCTGTCTGCCTGCCTGCGCGTGCGTGTGCAGCCACTGAGTATGTGCGTGTGTTCTAAATTCCTTTTCCCCTCTTATTCTTACGTCCTCCAGGGTAAGAGATAGTTTTTAGAGCTCTTCCTTGGGGCAGCCCTTTTCCTCTTAAAGGCCCAGTGATGAAGTGTGAGGCTGGGGGTGATGGGGAAGTCAGCCACAGAGGCTGGCTACAGGCAGCACAAGACCCCCCCCCCCCCCCCCTTCTGTGATGTGGCATCGAAGACAAGTTCTGAATTCTCTAGAAAGAAGCACAGAGTCTGTGATTTTGTTTGATCAAAAATGCTTTGAAGTGGAGAGGAGTTTGAACTTTATATAAAGAAAACTGTAGGTAACTTGATGTAAGATTTTAGGTGTTTCAGATATGATTTTAAGAAGGTAGGTGGTAGGATGGTTAAGACGTTCACCTGCTTAACTAGTAAACCGTGATGTTCTGGGTTCGATTCCCAGCATCGCCCTTTCTTTCAAGTTTAACGTGAAAAAGCGGACTGAATGTCAAAGTTGTTCAGATGAGACTGTAAACCGAGGTCCCGTGTGTCAATGCAAGTAGAACATCTTACGCACACGTTAAAAACAGCCTCCATTTTTCTCAAGAGTTGGCCCTTTCGTGCCGGTAGGAACGGATGACAAAATCTCCAAAACGCATACACAGGGTATTCTGTTTACACCCCATCCCCCGAAGTTGGACTCCGGCTGCCTAAAGGGATCAGAGGGGTAGGGGGACGGTTACACACGCAAAAAATCTCCCTTGGTGAACCCCAGAGCTATGGCCGAGAAACGAAGAAAACAGGACTGTGATTCACGACAAAGCATCCCTTTTGTTATGCTTTTTTTTTTTTAGGAGGAAGCAACCCCAGGGAGCTTTTTTTCTTATTTGATCAGTATTCGCCTTTGATTCCACATCAGCTTTGAACTCTAAAAGGAAGCAGCTGTTTGATATTTTATTTTTATTTCAAGAAATCACGTCTTTGGTGTCAAGTTTAATGGGAGAAACGTTGTATTTCCTTCAGGTAATATGTAAGAGAGTGAATGGGATATATGAGCTTGCCGCTGTACACACAAGTGCATGTGTGCATGTACGCGAACCATACTGATCAACACGCATGTGTCCATGCATGCAAGCATTTAATTGCATAGGCATATATGCATACCTGTAGCATGCAAGCGTGATGGGCACATAAACATACATGCGTGCGCGCGCACACACACACACCTATACACACACCTGCACCTACACCTACACCTACACCTACATGCACACACACACGTACACACACACACACACACACACACACACACACACACACACACACACACACACACACACACACACACACACACACACACAAACAAACAAACAAACACACACACACACATGCACACACACACACACACAGAGATGACAACCACAGCTGCCACCATTACACACCTATTAATTTATCTATCTGTACCTCATGAACAAGGTGTCAAAGGTCACTCAGTGCACATCTCCCTCCCTCCCCTCCCTCCCATCACCTCAGGTCATAAGGTGCGTGTTTCCTCATGAGCAGTCTGGCCCTGGTGCTGCGGCCTTGCTTATTCATTAACGTGACCGGACAGCCTGGGGGTAAAAGTGATGCGCTCGTGATCTGCTGATCCGGGTTCCAATCTCGTTCAAGAGGATTTTCCCTCTGGAATTAACATCAGTGCCGACACCATTCCCCCTAAAAGTTTTTCGGATGACACTATAATTATAGTCTACCGAGGTCCCGTGTGCGAACGTGCGCAGAACATCTTGCGCACACGTTAAAACCTGATCCGCTTTTTGGAAGAGTAAGCCATTGTGTGCCGGTGGGAATGGATGACAAGATTGCCCAAACTGTATACACACAGGGACTAGATATAAAAAGCACATGAGTGCTTATTTCATTATCCGAGAAATAAAATGATAATTAAAAATAAAAATAAAAATAAATTAATGTGTTGTTTATTTATATATGATTTTATTTTACTTTCTTCTTGTATCTGTTCAGATGTAAAACGTCAGTGACTACCAACACCCATACCAGGCAATCTGGGCTTGTGGAGAGCAGTTTGACTGGGGAGAAACATTTTAGTGTTGCTTCTATTGTATTGTATTGTTTTGTGTTGTGTTACATTGTGTTGTGTTGTGTTGTGTTGTATTGTGTTGCATTGCGTTGTGTTGTGTTGTGTTCCGTTGTGTTGTATTGTGTTCCGTTGTGTTGTATTGTAATGTATTGTATTCTGTTGTGTTGTCTTGTGTTGTATTGTAATGTGTAGTGTTGTATTGTATTGTGTTGTATTGTATTGTACTGTTTTGAATACCCCTTTAAGTCAGGGCAAATTTCTCTGCATGAAATTCAGGCTGCTCTCTCCAGGAAGAGTGCGTCTCCACAAGGAGCAGCGCCATCCATTATGTTTGTTTTTTTTTCTTTTCCTGCCTGCAACTGTAATTGTTTCTCTGCCAGGGTGGCCTTTCTCTGCAGAAATATGCCAGGTAAAACTCTCTTGTTGCTGTGGGTTTTTTGAAGTGCGCTAAATGATTAGGTGTAACACACAAAACCTCGGTTTATTGTCTTATCCAAAAGACTAGCTCCCAGACCATCACTTACAGGCTGGTGGATGGGGGAAAAGTTTCTGGCCCAAACAGGGATCACACCACCGCACACTTTGAACCCGGACATTTGGCTTTTTAGGCAGGTGCGTTACCTGTAGACCACCGATTGTGTTATTTTTATTTCCTTAATATCATATCTGTTACTCTCCGCTGTGTCTGGTGAATTCTGTGTGCAGATTGTTATGATCTCCCAGGTCAACTTCAAGTGCAGTCCGGCCAGTGCCTTTTTACCATCCTGTATAATTATACACACGCAGCAGATCAAATATGCACGTTGAAAATCTCGTAATTCATGTCAGAGTTTGTTTGGCAAAGAATGAATCACACACACCACACACACACACCACACACACACACACACACACACACACACACACACACACACACACACGCACGCACGCACGCACGCACGCACGCACGCACGCACACACACACACACAAACACAAACACAAACACAAACACAAACACGCACGCATACACACACGCACGCACGCATGCACACACACCTCGCGCGCGCGCCCGCGCGCACACACACACTGGATCGATGGTATAGAGGAAACGCAGCCGCCAAGATAACGAGAAGGGCGGATTCGATCCTGGTTTGCACCCAAACTTGTCTTCCATCCATTAGACCTCGAGTGCTGGTCTGCGTGCTACACACATTCAGCGCATGGAAAAGAACCAACTTCAACACGAAAACTGTCCCTGGCCTGGCATCATTGTGTAGAAAAAAACCAACCACTCTGGTAGTGGATACAAAATTAATATGCTTCCAGATATCTTTCTTTTTCAAACGGGGTGGCGCTGTTCTTGTGGCGATGTACCTTTCAAGAGGAGATGAGTACTGATATCACGCCGAGAAATCTGCTGTTATTGAATGTGGTATACCATCACACACACACACACACACACACACACACACACACACACACACACACACACACACACACGCACACACACACACCACACACACACACACACACACACACACACACACACACACACAGAGTAACTAACTAACATACAGTCAGTGGTGGGTAAAAAATAAAAAAAATAAAAAAGAAAAGGAAAAGGAACAACCTCCTCCCATTCCTCGAAAAAACAACAACCAAACAAAGAAACTAAGAAACAAAAAATCAGCCAAATGACAACAACAAACCAACACAAAAATCAAAACTACCAGGTCGTTTTCTCCATCCTAATGATTATGTATGTATGCCCCATCTTGCCTCACTTCTATGTGCCTGCTGACGTCATACAAAATGACGTTTTTTTCTTCCTTTCGTTTGTAACCATTTTAACATGTGACGTTTTACACATTCCTTTCCAACACCCTATTGAAAGGGCACTGTCGGCGCTACAGTACAAAGTCTCTACAACAATTGGTTTGATATAGATAGGTGTTTCTGTAAAAAATTAAAAAAATTTTTTTTAAAAAGCCAGTTTGATGAAAGAGAATTATGTGTGTTTATGTTGCCTTTGTTTATTCAGGAGGAGGGGGGAGGGGAAGGGTGTGCCTCCTTTGGTTTTTTCATTCTTGAGATAGAGTTCTGAGGTTGACAATGGTTGGTAAGATTTTTATTTTTACATATGCGATCGGTTTACCCATCATTAAGTTAGGTGCATTTTGACTTTTGGGATGGTGTTTAAATACAGCACCTGTGTATATAATGTTTCCTCCTTTCATACCTGGTACGAAATGGCCTACTCTTGCAAAAGAGGGTACGGGTTTTTTTAACATATGGGCAACATATTCTGCGTGTATTTGCACACGGGGCCTCGGTTGATAGTGTCAGCCGAAGGATCTTTGGGGAAAGTGGAGTCAGTACTGATGTTAACTTCAAGGTAAAATCTCCGAAAATGGGCACCTCTGTGGAGGCATTCATCCCGGACCGTCAGATAACCAGCACAAGGCTCTGACCACTGGACTACAACTCCGCCCTGTCCCAGAGAGAGAGAGAGAGAGAGAGAGAGAGAGAGAGAGAGAGAGAGAGAGAGAGAGAGAGAGAGAGAGAGACAGACAGACAGACAGACAGACAGACAGACAGACAGACAGACAGACAGACAGACAGACAGACAGACAGATAGACAAGGACATAGACCAAAACTGAAACAAAGCCAGAGACACAGTAGTTATGTTTATCAATACATGAAACATTATAACAAACAAACACCCCTTTAAAAAAAAAACAACAACCTAAAACCATGACAATTCTACCCAACCTCATTGTTTTTCAATACTTTGGAACATTATAACAAACAACCCTTAAAAACACACACACACCTAAAAACATGACAATTCTACCCAACGTCTAAAACTTCAACGTGACTTGACTCACACTCACGCTCAACCCCTCCCCCCCCCCCCCACACACAAGCCCCCCCCACACACACACACCATCCCCCCCCCCGCCCCACCCCACCCCACACACCCATCCCCTAAAATTTTGGATATCTACCAAGATTCCTTCCTGTAGTAGTACAAGCTAGGCCAGGCTAGTTCTCCATCCCCTAACCCCCAAACATAAAGCCACCCTAGGGCTCCCCCACCCTCCCTCCTTGCAAACAGCAGGCGTGTTAGCAGGCACGTTCAGTGCCTTGATTCCCTCAGGGATGCAGGGAGGGAGGGATGTGAGGAAGCAGTGGTGCCAGAAGCCCCCCCCTCTCTCTCTCCCCCTCTCTCTCCC
>CM060320.1:188903-191403 GCA_030674155.1 Stramonita haemastoma
CCGATATTGATGGGTTCCCTATGGACTCCCGACCCTGAGGATGAGACATAAAGGATCTGGGTATGAATGTGGCGGGGCGATTAACCTGAGTGACTTGGGAAAAGTAGGACAGGAAGGTTACAGAAGATGAGGCAGCAAAAAAAGAAAAAGAAAACAAAGAAAGCATGTGGTTTGGCCACACTTTGCCGATGCACTATGAAAACGGCAGAGACAAAATAAGTGTTGCCGACAATGTTCATGTAGTTCTACAGGCGACATCTGAAAGTAAAGTAGTCAGACAGAAGAAAAACTGAAATCACTGAAATTCTTGATGAACTCTCAATGCCAACACAAATGTTGGCTGAAAGTGAAAAACACAGACTGAGATATGCCCACAACTGCAAGCTGTGGTTTTGTTAAATTTCATGTACCCTGGGAAGTGGGGAGTTCTTGAAAATTAAACCTTCAATCTTGCTACGTTGGTGATGCAAACAGAAACACACTGACAGATCTCATGACGACAGTTCTACAAGGTAAGGTTGAGGGCAGAAGAAAAAGAGGCAGACCACCAACATCCTACACTGCCGACATCACTGAGATCAGTGGTCTGGGAGGACTAACAGAGAAAGATGGCGAACTATGGTGGTATGACGTGGAGCCCCTACCGATGTCAGCGGCAGGAGTGTCTCTTGACATCTTATGTGGTCCTTGGTGGATAAATACGAGGCTGTACATGAGCCCAATGATCGTATTCATTCCTCATTGTTTCACACACTATTCTTACTTATCTCTCGTCTTCAAATCTTTGCTCCTTCCATTGCCCCTCACCCCCAACTCCCACAGCCATCGCCCTCCCCCCTCCCTTTGATTAAAAAAAAAACTAAAGAAAAGAACAGGCAATTGACCACTCTCGGCAATAGTCTTTAACCTATCCTCCTCCTCCTCCTCCTCATCATCACAATCTTTCCCACACTCCCTTTTGTTATTTTCCTCAACACTGCGCCCCCCCCCCCCTGCCCCCACCCCCTAACCCCCCTCCCCTCGCCCGGGGCAGTTACCCTGCAGTGATGTAAGCGACACCCTGTAACTAGGGAGCAGGCTGCTTGCCACGCTGTAGATAAAAAATGATCAGGTGAAGAGTGGTCTCCCTTCCACAGCCTGCTAATTAACATGGCGCAGGGGCCAGGCGAAAACAGCTGGGAGGGGAGGTAAGTGCGCCAACTGATAATCATCGGGGTTGCCGTTCTCGTCTGCTGTCTTCACAGCACCGCTCGTCTGCTTCTCCTCCTTTGTCTGACGCAGTGTAGGCTAATGTAACGGTAACGGTAATGGTGGTGGTGGTGGTGGTGGTTGTGGTGCTTGTCTAGGTAGGCTGTTGTATTGTGTGCGGTTGTGGAGAATTGTGGTCATAGTTTCTACTGTCTGCCATGGAGGAACGCAAGAACAATGGTTCATTGTCCTTTTTCCTTTTATTCCACCCTTTTTCATTTTCAAAGTTATTGTTTATAATACTTGTATTGTCCATTATTTTCTATAGAGTTATTCTGGTATCTTTAAGTAATATTTGATATATAAATGGAAAAGTGATAAAATTTTGATATATATATATATATAAATGATTACTGTTGCTTGTTGTCCGCTAAATGCAAATATGATGAAGAAATCTAAAACACTACATTCATTTTAGTAATGACTGCACACGTGTTAAATGCACAAATGGTGTAAATAAAATAATTATCTTAAACTCTAAACACTACCCTGCAATATTGTCACTGACAAACCGGAGAAGAAACACTGAAAAAGAGTAGAAGATCTGGAGAATCAAAAGAAACAAAACAAAATTCAAACAACAATAACAACAACAACAACACATAAGCACAAGCGATCTATCCACTAGCCGGGCAATTTAACGAACCAACACCAAAAACCAACCAAAAAACCCCCAAAAACATAAAAAGGACATCCAAACCTGAATGCTTTATCATTTGTGCATCCCTAAATCATAAGCCTATGGAATAATTAAGAAAAAAAAAATGTGCATTTCTGACAGCCAAAACAAAAAACCCAAACCAACCTTAAAAAAAGAGAATGTTTACCTTATGGCAAAACAGCAAAACTGACTTAACATCTGCAGAGAGACGGGACAGCCTGGCTCCTTAAAGCGTTTCGCATTTCACTCGTGACCTGCTGACCTGGGTTCGAATCCCGTTCAAAGGGCTATTTTGACCTGGAGTTAACATCAGTGCCCACTCCGCTTTCTGCAAAAGTCCTTGGATGAGACTACAAGCTGAGCTCCCGTGCGCGAACGCATGCACAACATTTTGTGCACACGTTAAAACCTGTTCCGCTTTTCGGAACGAGTAGGCCATTGAGTACCGGTGGAAACAGATGACAGAATTTACAAAACTGCATACACACAGGGACAATGTCTAAAAAAAAGTATATTAAGTGCTTATAACAATATCCTCAACATAGGAGAGAGAGAAGAGAGAGAGAGAGAGAGAGAGAGAGAGAGAGAGAG
>CM060320.1:198903-213903 GCA_030674155.1 Stramonita haemastoma
TACACAGAGTATAGTAAACTCCCCAAACTATCTCTGCCTCTCATCCCCCCTCCAATCTCTGAACAGATAATACTGACGTCAATACGCATGGCTTGACGTTTAAAGTGTACACGTAGTGTGTTCTATGCAGGGGAAAAAAGACAGTGTGTGATAAAGTCAGTGTGTGGACTAGCTCTCTATCCCTGTCTCTCTGTCTCTCTCTGTCTCTCTCCGTCTCTTTGTCTCTCTGTCTCTGTCTGTCTGTCTGTCTGTCTGTCTGTCTGTCTGTCTGTCTGTCTGTCTGTCTCTGTTTCTGTCTCTGTCTCTGTCTCTGTCTCTGTCTCTCTCCTCTCTCTCTCTCTCTCTCTCTCTCTCATCTCTCTCTCTCTCTCTCTCTCTCTCTCTCTCTCTCTCTCTCTCTCTCTCTCTCTCTATATATATATATATTGTCTCTGTCTGTCTGTCTGTCTGTCTGTATTATTATATATATAATTATTATTATCGCTTTAAAAAAATCATAATCATCATTTGATTCGTTTTACGTATTTTCGTTTCTGAATAAGTGTCTTTTTCTTTATTATTATAACCTTATTATTGTACTTCTGTCTTTTTCTTGTCTGTTGTTTGCTATGTGATATGGTTCTTTGTTCTTGGTATTTGGGTCATTATTGTTGTTGTTGTTTAGTTAGAGGAGGTTCGTTTTTCGTTTTTTTTCTTTATCTTATTCCTGATAAGGGCGGGGACTGGATGTAACAAAGCACACGAGTGCTTATTCATTATCTTTAAAATTGCCTTGTCTTGCTCTCTCTCTCTCTCTCTCTCTCTCTCTCTCTCTCTCTCTCTCTCTCTCCTCTCTTCCTCTCTCTCTCTCTCTCTCTCCTCTCTCTCTCTCTCTCTCTCTCTCTCTCTCTCTCTCTCAGAGCCCACAGCACATAGCTAGCTGTTTTCTTCCGGGGACATAAACACCTCCTATGTCTGGTGTGAGTTTCTTTCTTTTTTTTCTTTTTTTATTATTATTTTTTTAATTTTTTTTACTGTATCTGCTATAAATGTGATTGGGGTGGTTAAAGTTATCGTATGTATGCGTTCGCTCATGCGAACGTGCACACGCGTATTTACTTTTATTTATTCTTTTATGTCGAGAATAATGGAATAAACACATGTGCTTTTTTTTTTACATCCAGTCCCCGTGTGTATGCAGTTTTTTGTAAATCTTGTCATCTGTTCCCACCGGCACACAATGGCCTACTCTTACGAAAAGCGGAACAGGATTTAACGTGCGCGCAAGATGTTCTGCGTGCATTCGCACACGGGGCCTCGGTTTATAGTCTCATCCGAAGTACTTGTGGGGAGAGTGCAGTCAGCACTGATGTTAACTCCAGGAGAAAAATCTCCTCGACCGGGAATCGAACACGGGTCGTCAAATTGCGAGCGCAATGTTCTGACCACTAGGCTATCCTGTCTCCCTCCCTCCCTCCTCTGTGTGTGTGTGTGTGTGTGTGTGTGTGTGTGTGTGTGTGTGTGTGAGTGTATTTGTGTCTGTGTAAGTGTGTTGTGTGTGTGTGTGTGTGTGTGTGTGTGTGTGTGTGTGTGTGTGTGTGTGTGTGTGTGTATGTGTGTGTGTAAGTGTGTAAGTTTGCGTGTAAGTGTACATGCATGTGCACATGTGTGTGATCAATGTAGATTTATTTGTAAACTGTGCAGCATCGAGCGTGGTTACCAGTTGGATTGGTGACCGTTTGCGTGCCTTGGCTTCAGTACAGTCCCCCAGTTCACCAAGCTGTAAATGGGTACCTACACTCCTTAGAGTCACGGAAGGTAAAGCAGTGAGGGAGAGGAGATGGGAGCCGCCCTCAATATGCTGGCCCCCTAGAGAAGCTGAGGTCTTCGATGCCTCGCTTCCCGACGACCACACAGGTTATGGGACACCTTTACCTTTTCACTATGAGTGAGACAGAGTCTGGAACCGTTCTCAGTGACGCAATCTTCCTCAGGTCGCTCACTGTATAGCGTGCACCTCTGAAGGATGTGCTCCCCAGTCTGGTTCTCTTTACCACAGGCACACAGCTTCAGCTTTGTGGGATATAGCCTGCTGTGCCCAGCAGCTACATTTTGCGCAGACAAATCGGTCATGAATGAAGGTCGTACATGTTAGGACATAATTATTTAGTACAATACAATATACTACAATTTAATAACCACACTACAGTACACTACACTACACTACAGTACAGTACACTACACTACACTACACTGCAATGCAATGCAATGCAATACAATAAGCTGCAATGCAATGCGACAAAATACAATATAAAACGATACATTACAGCACAATGTAACACACTACAATGCAATACAATACAGTACAATGCAATACAGTACAATACAATGCAATGCAATACAGCAAAATATATTGCAATAGAATGCAATGCGGCACAATAAGTTGCAACAAAATGCAACCCACCTCAATACAATGCAATACAACACAAACCAAGACAATACTGCAGCACGCAACACAATACAATGCAATACAAAACAAAGCAACACAACACAACGCAACACAACACAGTACAACACAATACAAACCAATACAATACAACACAAAGCAATACAATACGGTACAATACACAACAATCAAAAGCTATACAAAAAGGGGGAAGCCTTTAATTTAGTGTGTGATAAACTTCCCAAATAACCCCCACCAGTTCGCACACCCACACACCCACACACCCTCCTTCCGACCCCACACCCCTACTCCCCATGTAGATAATGGTGACGTCAATGCACTTGGCCAGGGGGATGAATCGTGCATCCGGTGCATTTCAACCAGCGTAAAAAATAATTTTAATGTGGTGGTGGTGGTTGTGGTGGTGGCGGTGTGTGTGTGTGTCAAGTCAAGTGAAGTCAAGTCAAATTTTCATTTCCAGATAGTACATTGACTAAGCAATTTATTGGGTTTTTTTTTATCAAGCCATCTATTTAGGAAAAGAAAAACCCATAGCCTAATTTTACCAATATTGTTTGACTAGAATATGATTACAACCCATGACATTGCAAATAAAAAATATTCAATAAGAAACAAACAACAAAATACACTGTAAAACTCACACACACACACACACACACACACACACGCACACACACACACATATACGCACACGCATGCACACACGTGCGCACACATACACACGTACACACACATACACACACATGTACATTCACGCGCGCTCACGTGCAAACACTTAGATTTCTTTAACAAAAAAAAAAGATAAAATGTCAAATAAACAAATTGTGTGTGCGTGTGTGTGTGCGTGAGTGCGTGCTTACGTATATGCCTGTGTGTACGTATGCGTGTATATATGTTTATATACATATATATATGTTTATATACATATATATATATACATACATATATATATATATATATATATATATAATATACATATATTATATATATATTATATATATATATATATATGTGTGTGTGTGTTTGCATGTATGTATGTGTGTGTGTTTACATGTATGTATGTATGTGTGTGTGTGCGTGTGTGTGTGTGTATGTGTGTGCGTATGATACGTCTTTATCAGGCTCTGAGGTATAGCAAGTTTCCTCAGGTTTGATACTGGGTCATAAACATGTCGAATGTTTGACACGTCTTGGGGGCACCTGTTGTTCAATCGTACTACCACTATCCGTGAATATTTTATTTGTGCATGGAGATATAGTCCTGAGCGCACAGTCATGTAAATGCAGGAATGCATAATAGGTGTGCATGAATACAAACACACACACAGACACACACACAGACACACATACACAAACACACACACAGACACACACAAACACACGCAAACACACACATACACGCACATACACACGCACAACACACACAACACAACACACACACACACACGCACACGCACATGCACACACACAGATACACACACACGCACACGCACATGCACATGCACACACACACACAAATACACACACAACACACAACACGCAACACACACACACACACACACACACACACACACACACACACACACACACACACACACACACACACACAAAAGAGATGAACAGATGACAATATTTACAAAACTGCATACACACGGGGACTGGATGAAAAAAGCACATGAGTGCTTATTCCATTATCCTCGATATAAAAGAATAAATAAATAAAATATAAAAGAATAAATAAATAAAATAAAACACACACACACACACACACACACACACACACACACACACACACACACACACACACACACACACACACACACACACAAGGAATGAACATACAGTCAGACGATGGGGGAAGTAATGCATTTTTTCGAAGTCTTCAAATTCCTCAGAAAATTAAGGGGGGAAAACCCAGTGAAGGTAGTCACTGCATTGATTGTTCCCCCTTGTAGACTCTACCCCCATCCACTTTAAAAAACAAAAAAACAGTTTTGCATTTTGGATGAATTAAAATGAGCTGCTCTGAAGTGGCAATGTGTGGGCTGAGGCCAGCAGGCAGACCTCCTGCAGAGTGACAAGCACAGGGGAAAACCTGGCACTACACACCCTACCCAGTAAGAGAATGCAGAGCCGAGAGAAGAGAAGAGAAGAGAAGAGAAGAGAAGATAGAAGAGAAGAGAAGATAGAAGAGAAGAGAAGAGACGAGAAGAAAAGAGATGAGTAGAGAAGAGAAGAGATGAGTAGAGAAGAGACGAGACGAGAAGAGAAAAGACGAGAAGAGAAGAGAAGAGACGAGGAGAGAAGAGAAGAGAAGAGAAGAGAAGAGACGAGGCGAGAAGAAAAGAAAAGAGAAGAGACGAGGCGAGAAAAGAAGAGACGAGACGAGAAGAAAAGAAAAGAGAAGAGAAGAGGAGAGAAGAGAGAAGAGAAGAGGAGAGGAGAGGAAAGGAGAAGAGACGAGACGGGACGAGACGAGACGAGACGAGACGAGAAGAGAAGAGAAGAGAAAAGAAGAGAAGAGAAGAGAAAAGAGAAGAGATTAATAGAGAAGAGAACAGAACAGAAGAGAACAGAAGAGTAGAGAGGAGAAGAAAAGATGAGAGAAGATAACAGAAGAGGAGAAAAGAAAAACGAGAGGAGAGAAGTTAAGAGGAGAGAAGAATATTAAATTGATTTGAATTCATTTTAATTGAATTGAACTAACTTTATTTTCAGAAGGTGATAGAGTAAGAATGACAACTGTGTTTATTTACACCCAGCCTTCTTTCTAAATACAAATTATTATAAGCAAATAAATACCAAAGAACTGGAAAAAAAATTTTTAATCCACAAGCATCATTCTGTTCGTAGTAATAACTAATATGGAACATTGTAGCTTCACTTAATAAAGAGAGAAGAGAAAGGAGAGAAGAGAGAAGAGGAGAATGATTTTATCAAGTGTCCGTGTTTGTATGGGATTTTTTGTTTAATTTGGTGGGTGGAAGGAGAGGAATATGGGTCTTTTTATTTTGGCATGACCATTAATATGGTGTGACAAGAACATCAAATCAAAATCTCTCACACACACACGCGCGCGCGCTCACGCACGCACACACACACGCACAAATATTATATACCCCTTTATGCCATAGCAGATTTCTCTGCAGTGAAATTCGGGCTGCTCTCCCCAGGGGAGAGCGCGTCACCATAAATACAGCCACACCCATTAGTTTTTTCTTTTCCTGTTTGCGACTGCATTTGTTTGCCTATCAGAATGGCTGTTTCTACAGAATTTTCCCTTGTTGCTGTGGGTTCTTTTACGTGGGCTAAATAATAATGTGTAACACACGGGAGCTCGGGTAATCGTTTCATCCAAAAGACTAGCACCCAGACCACCACTCATTGTCTAATGAGTGAAAAAAAAGTTTTGGGCCCAAACAGGATTCGAACCACGGCACACTCCGACCCGGACTTTTAGCTTTCTAGGCAGGTGTATTACCTCTAGACCCCCGGTCCACAAATTGCAACTGCTGGTTTGGTGTCCGACCCAAAGAGCCACACACATCTGCAGGCACAACGCCAAGTAGTCCTAACGTTGTTGTGCGGTTATTGGAAGGACATGAGGTGACAGGCGGTGTGAGGGAACTGGAGTAGCCCCCAGCCATATTTTGACCCGGGCATATTTCCTCCAAAAGAGTATTTTAAGGTCTACCTGTGCCATCGTGTGGTGTGTTTTGTTTTAGATGAGACTGACCAGCATGCAGACATCATCCTCTGTGACAACACAAGACAACATCTGCTGTACAACACACTACAACATCATTTGTGGCAACACACCACACCATCGCCCCTCCACTCGGATAAGAAAAGGTACACAAGCTCCTGCTTTATGGAGAAACCTTGTTTTTGTATTTGAGCAAACTCTTATCCAGTCACAGTCAGAGTGCGTGCAGATGTTCGGCCTCACACAATCTTCCTCCACCTTCCCCTTCACCTACCCTGTAGTCTTGTAGAACGTGGGGGTACCACTGAAGATTTGTTCAACCAGCTTCCTCCACTTTACACGGTTATTCGTAGCTTTCCGTAGAATGTCGTTCCCTCAAGGTCAGTCCACTCTCTGATGTCTTCCCGTCTTTTTCTCTGTCTGCCTCTTCATCTTCCTCCTTGTACTGTTCCCTGTAGGACAGTCTTGGCCAGTTCAGATGTTCGTGTGACGTGCCCCTACCACTTTAGCTTGGGTTTCTTCAGTAAAGTCAAGAGGTCTTCGTATGGCTTGATGGCGTTTGTAAGTTTGGGTTTTACTTCCTCGCTGGTTACGTAATCTCTGTATATATAAGATAGCAAGGATTTTGCAGTAGCATCTCATCTCCATTGCCTGTACCTTTCTTTCAAAGTCTGAGGTTGTGGTCCGCGTTTCACCCCATCTACAGACTGTAAAACTTTGTTGTTGCTTGTAAACTGGAGGCGTCACGTCCTATCTGGTGGTGTAACACCAGTGTCAGCCAAACGTCGGCCACAAATGGTTGCCACTTTCCTTTTATCTGCCGGGAACACGGAGAGTTATCTTTTCTTTACTTCGCAACCGACAGCAACACTCTCCCCCTTCCCCCCTCTCCTCTCATTTGCAATAAAATACAAAGATTTTTAGGACTAGCTAAAAAATCTACGGTAACAAGTACTAAAGATCTTGTCTAGAACGAAAGCTATTTTTTTCCTTCCAAGAACTTTTTTAAGAAAGGATAAAAATAATTAAACGAAAAAAAAAAAACTACAGAAAATAAGCGGATAAAAAGCATGAAAAAAACAAGAAGTAAAAAACTCGAAGGAAGAAAAAAAAATAAAGAACCAAAAGAAAGAAGAAAAGAGGTAAGAAAGAAAAAAACAAAGAAAGAAAAACGATAGAAACAAAGAAAGAAATCAAGAAAAAGCCAAATAAAGAAAAAAAAGAAACGAAAGAAAGAAAGAACAAAAGAAAGGTAGTAAAAAGGAAAGAAAGAAAAAAAGAAAGAAAGAAGAAGCAAGCAAACAAACAAACAATCAAACAAACAACCCAACCAACCAACCAACCAACCAACCAACCAAACAAACAAACAAACAAAAAATAAAACGAAAGAAAGAAAGAAACAAACAAACAAAATATTAAAGAAAGAAACAAACAAAAAATTAAAGAAACAAAGAAAGAAAGAATGAAAGAAAGAAATGATGGAGGAGAGAAAGATTTAACTAGGAAAGAAGCAAAAGCATTATGATCATTAAGTGAGTGTGTATGAGAGTGTGTTCATGACAGAATGCAAGCAGAGATCTGTAAAGAGGTATGTTCATACACGAATGCGCGTGTATGCAAGTGTGTGTGCGCAAGTGTTTGTGTGTGTATGAGTGTGTGTGTGTGTGAGCGCGCGCACGCTTGCAAACACTTGCGTACACGTCTGTAATTGTGTACGTACTTGTTTGCATGCTTGTATACGTGCGTGCGTATGTATCTACGTGTGTGTATATGCGTGTGTGTGTGTGTGTGTGTGTGTGTGTGTGTGTGTGTGTGTTTGCGTGCGTGTGTGTGTGTGTGTGTGTGTGTGTGTGTGTGTGTGTGTGTGTGTGTGTGTGTGTGTGTGTGTGTGTGTGTGTGTGTGTGTGTGAGTGTGTGTGAGTGTGTGTGTGTGCATGTGTGTGCGTGTGTGCGTGTGTGTGTGTGCGTGCAATGCATGTGTTGTTTGTTTTTGTGTGTGTGCGTGCATGTATGTGGGTGTGTTTGTGCCTGTGTGTCTGTCTGTGGGTAAATTGCACATGGAGTTTGCGTGCACGACTTACATACATGTGTGCATGCGTACACATATCTATAGGTACAACACACACACACACCCTTGGGTAAAAAGGAAGACTAACCATACAAAATTGTCAACTGTAGTTTCCAACAAACATTAAATTTTGTTCCTCTTAAAAAGACACATGAAGATTTGAAACATCAAGGCATTAGAAGCAAAGTGTAGAGAAGACAGGACAGAAGAGAGAGATGATGGTAGTGGTAGTGATGATGGTTGTGGCGGTGGTGGCAGTATGGAGGGGGGAGAAGGGGGAGGGGGGTTCTGCTATCGGTACTCACAGTCCTCCTCATCAATCATCAACCATCAAGGCCTTGATCAGCTGATTACCGCCCTTTCATGGGGCCCCTGCAGGGTTCAACCATCTCCGATCTGGTGCAGAAAAGTCTGAGATACTGAGAGAGAGAGAGATAGGGGACATGAGTGTGAACAGAGAGAGAGAGAGAGAGAGAGAGAGAGAGAGAGAGAGAGAGAGAGAGAGAGAGAGAGAGAGAGAGAGAGAGAGATAGGGGACATGAGTGTGAACAGAGAGAGAGAGAGAGAGAGAGAGAGAGAGATAGGGGACATGAGTGTGAACAGAGAAGAGAGAGAGAGAGAGAGAGAGAGAGAGAGAGAGAGAGAGAGAGAGAGAGAGAGAGAGAGAGAGAGAGAGAGAGAGAGAGAGAGAGACTCAAACTCAAACTCAAACTCAAACGTTTACTGTCAGGCCCTTGGCCCACAACAGGAGACAACATTTCAAAAACAAAATTCACATATTCATTCACACAAGAATTCATAAAGCATCAGAACTTGAAAAGTTATTTCAAAGTGTGACAACATAATATCCTTTTTTATCCTGATAATATCTCTCGCCTCTGGAAAGCTTTATATAGATATACAGCTAGATTTTTTACAACAGTTTCTTTTCTTGATGTTAACAGTAAAGTCATTCGAAAGGCACACGGATCATTATAATATTTTGATGGAATCAATTCTTCTCTCAGATCTAAATAAGCTGGGCAAACAAGTACAAAGTGTTTTTCATCTTCAACACCAGATTTACAAAGTGCACAAATTCTGTGTAAGTCACTGCCACCTGAATATCTTAATGCATGAACAAAAATCGAAGATACACCCAATCTAAACTTAGTAAGGATACGCTTTATGTGCGTGTTCATGTCGAGAGCTAGATATGGTTCAAGTTCACAATTATGTTTAAATGTTCTATACATAGTGTATCTTTCTTTACTGGAAATACGGTCATGCCAGTTTTGCATTTTGCAGTCTATTAACCTTTGCTTTAAGCTCTGCAAGAAAACGTCAATGTGCTCAACACCTTGCATAAACCATACATGACCATATCCATATGATAACAGGAATTCACGGATTTTCGTGGCCCAAGTTTTCTTCCCTTTCAAATCTAAATGATACAACATGATATAAGTTTTATATGGCAATCGGTTTGAATCCATTCTCGTAAGTTTTAGCCAATATTTAATACAACGAATATGGCACCTGATTGTTAAACAATATCTTCCAGTTTCACCATATATTAAATCATTTGGTGTGCGCTGATCTATTTTCAGGTATCTCTTAAGAGCAAAAGTATGTACTTTTTCTATTAACAAACTTTCATTTCTAATACCCCATACTTCAGATCCGTAGGACACAATAGATGCAACCTGTGCATCAAAAAGTTTTATAAAAACATCAAAAGAATGACAATCTATCTTATTCAGTGTACCTAATATATTAATACATGCTTTTTTGGCTCGAGTGACAAGTTCATTCAAAGCTGCAGAAAAACATAATCTAGTGGAGAAAAAAATACCCAAATATTTGTAGTTATTTACCACTTTCATCTCAGTGTTTCCATAGAACCATTTTTCCTTGGCTGCAAGGTGACCTCCTTTTCTAAAAACAATGATATTGCTTTTATCCATGTTAACTTTTAACTGTAAGCGTTGTGATGAAGTATACAATGTATTTAACTGGTGTTGCAGTCCTATAGGAGTTTCAGATATGAGTACAATGTCATCAGCAAATAGCATAATGAATAATTCTGTTAATTCTGGCATTACTAAACCTCCATGTTTACCATTGACTGTAATATCATGAGCAAGTTCATTAATAAATAGACTAAAAAGAACAGGACTACATACGTCACCCTGTTTCACACCTCTGTTACACTGGATGTAATCTGTTAACTCAGCCCTTGCCTTAACTTTAGCTTTAACAGAAGTATACATGCTTTTGATGCATTCAAACATTTTTCCATTCAAACCATTTTTTCTCAATATTGACCACAAAATTTCTCTGGATACAGAATCGAAAGCTTTTTCGAAATCTATAAACGCTATGTACAATTTCTTATTAGACACAAGCTGTTTCTGTACAAGAGCAAAAAGGGTGAAAATATGGTCAACGGTCGAATACCCTCTTCTAAAACCAGCCTGTACTTCACCCACTATGTTGTTTTCTTCCACCCAATTTTGAAGTCTACTGTTAATTACTGAACCATATATTTTGCTACAAACGTTAACCAGTGAAATGCCTCTGTAGTTATTTGTATCACCTATGCTACCTTTCTTGTGAAGAGGAAAGATAATAGACTCTGTCCATTGTTCTGGAAAAGTTCCTGTATCAAATAAAACATTGAAAAATTTCAGCAAAAAAGGTACAAAAACGCCATCAGAGTACTTAAAGATCTCGCTTATGATTCTGTCTGGTCCTGCTGCCTTATCATTTCCAAGAAAGCGAACAGCTTTAATGATTTCTTCTTGTGTTATAGGAATGTTCAAAGATTCATCATATGCACCAGTAGTATCAACATCACTATTACATTCCTCAAAATTTCTATCAGACGTAACATTGGATTGTAAGTCATCATTCAAAATTTTACTAAAATGGTCAAACCAGGCACTGACAGAAATATTGTTATACACTGTACTTTTTCCTTTTATCTGTTTTACATTCTTCCAAAACTCTTGTTGGTTGACAGAATTTAACAATATGTCACATTGTTTTACTTTCAACTCTTTCTGTTTTCTCCTGATTAAATATTTATATTCTCTACGCTTTACATGATATTCATGACCAAGATCACAGTCAAATGTTTTGCGATATTTTCGTAACAAACGGCGAACATGTGCTCGGAACACTTTACATTCATTATCAAACCAAACATTACATCGTTTTTGTTGAAAATTACGAACAGGACATTCCATACATTGTGCACATTTCAAAAGGCAGGCATTGAAAGCTTCTAATGCATGATTAATGTTTCCATCTAGCAGTCGTGAAGCTTCTGCTAGTTTAGTCTGAGTCTCATCTGAATGAATGTTGTCAAGAAACTGCTGTACATGTGATGTGTGCCATCTTAGTCTGGCAGGGCTTTGCGCTAAGCAAGTGCTCTGCTCTTTGTCACCTTGTTCATCTCCAATCTGGAGACGTTTAAAGGGCAATTCTAGTGGCATATGATCGGATTCTATCCTTTCGCCAACACACAAGTTACACACATCAACCAATGTAAAAAATAATTCATCTGAAGCAAGGAAATAGTCAACAACACTGTTTCCAAAGTTAGATAGGTATGTATAGTTGCCACCTTTGTCACCATCACATACACCATTGAAAATACCAAGATTGAAAACAGAACAAAGGTTGAGCAATAAGGTACCATAATTATTTACAGTGTGGTCTTGTGAAGATCTATTGAGTTGCAAGTCATCAGAATCTGGGTATGCATGTACATCCCCTAAATGTGGAAAAACATCACCAGTTCTGGCATTAAAATCCCCACACAAAAGAAAATAGGCATCATAATCAAGAGATAATTCAGTTAAACATTGTTCAAGGACAGCCATGCCATTATCTATACCCTTTGCTCTGTAATATGGCGAATCAACAGGTGGTATGTAAGCACATACAAAAACAACATCTTTACTCAGACTAAACACATCTTTGTTAACTTTAAGCACAATCATGTTATCATAACTCACTTTTATTTCACTTACAAAAGCCATACACTCATTTTTTACTAGAACAAGCACACCTCCTGAGGAACGCCCAAAATAAGACAGTTTTATGGAAGGACTACAAAATGCAGTATACAAAGAAAATATATTTGACGTGAATTTTTCAATGAATGTTTCAAAAAGACAAATGACACTAAAGTTGTTCAAGTAATTTACTACTTCATTATCTGAAAGCTTTGATGTGATGCCACAAATATTCCAACTTAAGATTTTCCATGTTTCTGGTATATTAACATGGTGATGAGTATGATGTGTGTCAGTGTTTTGCGTGTCTGCTGTAGGCCGGCCAGACCCCTATTTAGATTGATTTTGCTTATTTGAGGAAAAAGAGTGAAGCTGTGACTGATTTTGGTGATGCTTTCTTTGTGATTGACGTCGGACTGGTGGTCGGGAGTTAGAACGGCCACTGTTTGCACCAGGTCTGTTCCTCTGTGCATCCGCATTGTTGGCACCACGTCCTCTTCCCCCAGCACAGAGAGGAGGGATTTGGGAAGAAACCCTTGAGCCAGTAGTGTCAGGTGAGTACCTTGAGGTAGAGTCATGTGAAGATCCAGGATTGCTGTTCACCACACCATCAGGACTCTGCAGAGAGGAATCACCGTACTGCTCACCACCCTCACACTGACTGGTACTGCCACCAACTCCCGTCTCCTCCCCATCAGCAGGCACTCCCCCAACAGCAGCAGCATGCCTTCTGGGTGACTCCAGTGATGGAGATGTGTTGCCAGGGTCAGCAGACACGCCCCGGACAGCAGCAGCATGCCTTCTGGGTGACTCCAGTGATGGAGATGTGTTGCCAGGGTCAGCAGACACGCCCCAGACAGCAGCAGCATGCCTTCTGGGTGACTCCAGTGATGGAGATGTGTTGCCAGGGTCAGCAGACACGCCCCGGACAGCAGCAGCATGCCTTCTGGGTGACTCCAGTGATGGAGATGTGTTGCCAGGGTCAGCAGACACGCCCCGGACAGCAGCAGCATGCCTTCTGGGTGACTCCAGTGATGGAGATGTGTTGCCAGGGTCAGCAGACACGCCCCGGACAGCAGCAGCATACCTTCTGGGTGACTCCAGTGATGGAGATGTGTTGCCAGGGTCAGCAGACACGCCCCGGACAGCAGCAGCATGCCTTCTGGGTGACTCCAGTGATGGAGATGTGTTGCCAGGGTCAGCATTCACGCCCCGGACAGCAGCAGCATACCCCCTGGGTGGCCCCATTGATGGAGATGTGTTGCCAGGAGCAGTAGCAGTTTCTGCATTGCCACTTGAAGTGGGAGAGGAATGTGCAGCCTGCTTAGGCAAACTCCCACTGAAGGTCTTTCTTTGCCAAAGATGTCTGTAAGTACCCACTTCAGCATCATTGTCACTGGCAGTATTTCTGGCAGCCGCACTGTTGTTCTCAATCCTGTCCCTTCTGTCTTGGACAACAATGAGGCGGGCACCACGAAAGAAGGCCGTCTGTCCCTGGTCCCGAAGATGTCGCAGCTTCTGTGATTGGCGCATTGTCAGGTCATCACCGATTCTGATGTTTCGGTTCTTGAGCTCCGCACGGAGCTCTTTGCTTCTGATGAGGGACAACTTGTCTTCCCAGCTGACCATGCGGACAATCAGTGGACGTGGTCTTCTATTGTCGTTGGTAGTGCCTCTGGGATGGCTGCCCACTCTGTGAGCACGCACAACGTCAGTGTCCATCCAACAGTCACTGTCGGAACATGTGTTTAGCAAGTCAACAACTGCCTGTTTGCAGGAGTTGAAATCTTCTTTTGGAAGTTCTGGTACACCATATAGTTTGAAATTTTCACGTCGAGAGTATATTTCTAGCTTGTCCAGGCTTTCTTCCATGTCGGTCAGTTTTGTTTTCAGATACGTGTTTTCTTTTTTCAAAGACTTTATTTCTGAAGAATTTTCATGCACAGAGTTTTCGACTGCTGACATTCTTTCATCAAATCGATGCATGAATTGTTTGATGTCTTTGAGTTCAGTCATGACTTTTTCAAACATGACAAGAGTTGTGATACCTGTGTCTCCCATCACTTCGTTTGTATCCTCTCTACTGTCTCTTCTGTTCTTGCTTGGTGTACTGTCACTGTCACTGCCATTTGCACCATGTGACATTGGCCCTGGGTTGGATTCTATATCCCCGCATTTCAGCAGTGCCCCAGCAATAAAGACAATGACACACGTAGCAACAAAAGTACAGGGTCGGAAATCTTTGCAGAGTGTAGAACGGGCCTGTCCTTGACTCTCTTTGAACTGCACGTGCGTCCAGTAATACATAGGGCATGAAGCACGGACCACCGTGCAACACGGCGCCGCAAAGTCCCAGTGTCGCGGAGCAAGGTAAACAAACTTGGGGGACAGCATGGCTGACCTACCTCTTTCTTTCCATTGAAAACAGAAAGTTGCACAGAACAACCCACACGCAGTTCGGAACGTTTCGAAACTTGCAGGCATTGCTCAGATAATGTTCAGAAATAAAGTCAACAACAAATGATAAAGATACTAATACAAGAAACTGTCTAATTAACCAAAATTAACGGAGAGCATTTGCATGCGACTGTACAGTTGTCGTGAACACTGTTCGTCTGAGAGAGAGAGAGAGAGAGAGAGAGAGAGAGAGAGAGAGAGAGAGAGAGGAGAGAGAGAGAGAGAGAGAGATTGGGGACATGAGTGTGAACAGAGAGAGAGGAGAGAGGAGAGAGAGAGAGAGAGAGAGAAGAGAGAGAGAGAGAGAGAGAGAGAGAGA
>CM060320.1:215274-230274 GCA_030674155.1 Stramonita haemastoma
TTGTGTTTGTGTGTGTGTGTGTGTGTGTGTGTGTGTGTGTGTGTGTGTGTGTGTGTGTGTGTGTGTGTTGTGTGTGTGTGTGTGTGTGTGTGTGTTTTTGTGTGTGTGTGTGTGTGTGTGTGTGTGTGTGTGTGTGTTGTGTGTGTGTGTGTTGCTTTATATTTGTTTTTAATTGACGCCTACGAGAATTTTTGTTTATCTTTTAAAAACTTTTTTTTCTTTTTTTTTTCTTTCTTGTTATCTTCACTTTGAGTTTGTTTGAGCATTGGTTTGATTCATTGTTTGTGCTGTATTTTCTATTTTTGCTTTTAGATATTATTTTATTATTTTTCATGTCATTCAGTTTTCAATTTATTTATTTGTCTTTTGTTGTGCACAATTTTTAGGAAGATGCTGTTTGTTTCTTTCAGTTTGGAAACTTTTTCTCAAAGTGTGTGTGTGTGTGTGTGTGTGTGTGTGTGTGTGTGTGTGTGTGTGTGTGTGTGTGTGTGTTGTGTGTGTGTGTGTGTGTGTGTGTGTGCGTGCGTGTGTGTGTGTTTGAGTGTTTGAGTGTGTATGTGTGTATGTGTGTGTGTGCATGTGTGTGCGTGTGCGTGCGTGCGTGTGTATATGTGTGCGCGCGCGCCGTGTGTGTATGCAGATAATCCTGACAAAGGAAAAGTGAATAACAGATTATCACCGGTATTTCTGTGACATAGAGGCCATTTGATGGAATGGCGTGAGCATCTTTAGGGAAGCTGCGAATGAAATCAAAGGAAACCCAAGTGGAAAGATAAGGAGATCAAAGGAAATGTATGGATACAGACTGTCACCTTCTCTGCCTGTCTCTCTCTGTCTCTCTATGTGTCTCTGTCTGTCTCTCTCTGTTCTTGTCTTGAACTCTCTGGTTCTGTCTGGTTCTCTGTCTCTGTTGCTGTGTCTCTCCTTCTCTTTCTTTTTTCTCTCTATGTGTCTATCTGTCTGTTTGTCTGTTTGTCTCTGTTTGTCTCTGTCTGTCTGTCTTTCTTTCATTCTCTGTCTCTCTGTCTCTCTGTCTCTCCCTCTCTCTCTCTCTTTGTCTCTCTCTCCCTCTTCGATTCCCCCTCTCTCTCTCTGTCTCTCTCTTTCTCTCTCTCTGTCACACACACAGACACAGACACAGACACAGACACAGACACAGACACAGACACACACACACACACACACACACACACACACACACAGACGCACACATACAAATATGCGCGCGCACGTGTGCGCGCACGCACGCGTACCCCCCCCCCCCCCCAACCTCACTTTGCACCATTATCGTCAAGAAGTAGGTACAGACAAAATAAAAAGGGAACAAGCTAGATATACCCTTCACTAATGCAGGCACTATTGCTTCCACTATTGCAAAATCAAATATGACACTCCACCACATAGCGAGTCACAATGTGCCTGATGTTAACTTTAAGTTGTTAATATGTTTTTTTGAAATTGCAATTTAAAGAAAAGACTATTAAATACATAAAACAGATTCAAAATCAGACAATTGTATGAAAAAAGTATTACAGTTTGAAATGGTAGACGGCAGAAAGTAGCAAAAAATGAGAAATCGACAAGTTTTGCATCGCAATAGACGCTCAGAATGAGAACTTGAGTGTTTTAAAATGTGGTTTTAAAGCAAAAGGATAAAAAAAAAATGTCATGGTACTTCAGTACAAGGTAGAAGAATATGTAAAGATAAAGGTAAGGTAAAGGTGTCCCATAAATTATGTGGTAGTAGGGGAGCGAGGCATCAGAGACCTCAGCTTCTGTAGGGGCCAGCATGTTGATGGGCGGCGCCCATTTCCTCTCACTCGCTGCTTTACCTTCCCTATCCCTAAAGAGGACAGGTACCCATTTCCAGCTGGGTGAACTGGGGGACTATATTGAAACCAAGGCGTGCAAACGGTCCACATCCGCTTGGTACCCATGTTCGATGCTGCTTAACATTGGCTTTGGGGACAGCGAGTGCTCTGACCACTGAGCTATCCCGTCCCCAGAGAGAGAGAGAGAGAGAGAGAGAGAGAGAGAGAGAGAGAGAGAGAGAGAGAGAGAGAGAGAGAGGAGAGAGAGAGAGAGAGAGATAGAGAGAGAGAGAGAGAGAGAGGGAGACAGAGACAGAGACAGAGAGAGAAGAATATGTATAGTTTTATAACCAATCAAAATATCAAAATCGATAACCTGACCCCCCACCTGCATTAAATGGCTCCTAAGCAGAAAAAGTAGGTCAGGTGCAAAGCGACTCATTTCACGGTGGAGGGTCAAAGATGTCTTGGTCTGATCGGAGTTGGCTTTAGGAGGGCAGAAGTTTTCCCTAAGCATCACCCGAGGTGCAGACAGCACTGGTGTGCACACAAAACTGCCGCAGTGCACCTGTCTAGACTAGTCCTCACCTTTCTCTTTGATGTGATAGTTTATCTGGCGGTTTTTCGGGTTTGCTGGATTCTGTTATGCACGTCTTCTGTTACGCACGTCTTAGAATCCAGCAAACCATTGGTCCCACGAAAATATTCTATCAATTGTAAAGAAGTGTAAACTTAAACAATACAGGTATGTCACAAGATCAAAAGGATTAGCAAAAAACAATACTACAAGGCACTGTCCAAGGAGGAAGAAAAAGAGGTAGACTAAAGAGGAGATGGGAGGACAACATCAGCGATTGGACAAGCCTAGCAGAGAGAGGAATGGAGGGAACTGGTTGTCAGGTCTTTATCGGTGCCCCCACGGTCATCAGACTAAGGGATAGATAGATAGATAGATAGATAGAGATAGGTTTTCGGGTAGTGGTTTTTTGTTTGTTTCGAATCTTTAAACATCTCTTTTTCTGGTTTTGCTTCTCTGTTTCTGTCTGTCTGTTTCTGTCTAATTCTGTCTGTTCCTATCTGTCTGTCTGTTTCTGTCTGTCTGTCTGTCTGTTTTCGTCTGTCTGTCTGACGTTCGCTCTGTATGTTTCTGTGGATCTGTGGATTAATTTTCTTGGAACAAGTCGACTGCAGACATCGTCATATCAAAATGTTTTATGTTTCTGCGAAAGAGAGGGAACAATATCAGACGACTTGTTCTAAGAAAATTAATCTGTATAGTTTAGTCCTTTACGTACGATTAACGCTCACTCAGTGTACGGTATGGGGAAAAGTGTGTATATATATATATGTTATGTGTATAAAATATATATACATATATATATACATATAAAGTCATTCAGATGAGACTATAAACCGAGGCCCGTGTACGAATGCACGCATAACATCTTGCGTACACGTTAAAAACCCGTTCCGCCTTTCGGAAGAGTAGGCCATCGTGTGCCGGTAGGAGCGGATGACAAAATTATAAAAATCAGCATGCACACAGGTGTCGTGCTTAGACACCATCCCTGATGAAAAATCGGGGGGTTGGAGTCCCAGGGCGGCTCGGGGCTGTAGGCTATCTGGCAACGTTCTGGTGGCTCCTGCGACGGTACTGGAACCATTCGTATCGGTCATTGCCTTTCCAATGGATCATTCCAGTGGCGTGGAGAGGGGGGGTCTGCTGCATGGGTAACAGCTTGCCTTCCATACTTACCTACCCAGGCTTTGCGCTCTAAAGACTAGAGCGCAACTCCATAGTCTTCCGAGACTGACGGGTGCCTACATATATACATGAAAAAAATATATGTGTGTGTGTTTGTGTGTTTGTGTGTTTGTGTGTTTGTGTGTTTGTGTGTTTGTTTGTTTGTGTGTGTGTGTGTGTGTGTGTGTGTGTGTGTGTGTGTGTGTGTGTGTGTGTGTGTGTGTGTGTGTTGTGTGTGTGTGTGTGTGTGTTCAACCTTTAGTCCTTTTCTCCTCCCCCCCTTAACTTCAACATTTTTTTTTATTGCAGATGCAAGCAAATCTCGATTTGTTCTTTGGAATTTAAAATCCCAGCACTTAAAGTCCTTTACTGCCGTTGGCAAACACAACCACTCACAGTTTAAGGGGTGGTGCTCAGCTGAAGACAGGAATTAAACCTGCAACCTCTTTGATTCCTAGCTGGATGCAAGTAATACTGCCAGACAACTGACCCACCTACATCAAACGTAAACGCAAAGGCAAAGGTGTCCCATAACCTGTGAGGTTGTAAGGGAGCGAGGCGTTAGAGACCTCAGCTTCTCTAGGAGCCAGCATATTGAGGGCGGCGCCCATCTCCTCTCCCTCGCTGCTTTACCTTCCCTGACCCTAAAGAAGGCAGGTACCTATTTACTGCTGGGTGAACTGGAGGGACTGTACTGAAAACCAAGGCGCGCAAACGGTCACCCATTCAACTGGTAACCACGCTCGATGCTGCTTAACCTTAGCTTGGGAAAAGCGATTGCTCTGACCACTGAGGTATCAAAGGATTTACACGGAAAACGTAGATAATCTAGATTCCAAATGGCACTGTTTGAATAGCAGTACTGCAGATATCGCTGTTTCAAAGACTCTGTAAGAGTTTATATGACCATGCCTGCATCGTCCAAAACTTTCTTAAGTATTACACAAAAGTCCAGCAGCATTGGTGTTTACACAAAACTGTCGTGAGACTAGACAGTGTAGTCTGCCCGTAACAGCTTGATTCTGCCTCCTCCTGTGACGTCAGGTTTATGTCTGTATTGCCCTCCATTTCATCTTTACTTCTATAACTTTACCCATTATTTTTTGAAGGGGAGTTTTATGACTTTTGTTTGTGTGTTGTGTTTTAGTTTAACGGCTCTGTCAGTTTAGAAGATGTAGAGAAAATGTGGGTTGTGTGCTCTTGCTCTTGTCTGTCTGTTTGTCTGCTTGTCTATCTGTCTGTATGTCTGTGGAAAAAGATAGAGAGAGACAGAGAGAGAGAGAGAGAGACAGAGACAGACAGAGACAGAGAGACAACGAGAGAGATGCTCTAACTCAGAGATCACTGGAGCCAATGTGTGTGTGTGTGTGTGTGTGTGTGTGTGTGCGTGCGTGCGTGTGTGCGTGTGTGTGGGTGCGTGCGTGCGTGCGCGCGCGCGCGCGCGTATGTGTATGTGCGTGCATGCGCACCACAGCGTGCGCGTATGCTCACAAATGTATACACATACATACAGACATCTTTTTGCGCCTTTATGTCCGTCCACTAATTTGGGCAAACTCTTCCAGTCAGCAGAGTGATAGAACCTGCAGCAGCCATGAGAATCCACACTCAAAATAAACAAACCAAAGTGCACACAACAACAACAGCCATAAATTTAGAAACAGACCAGAAGAGACGGTTTAAATTTTAGAGGTGCATGAAAACACATCCTCGTTCTTCCCATCCCTAAAAGAAAAACTTTCAGAGAGAAAAAAAACACCAAAAAATCGCCAGACAGACGAGGTTTTAGATTGCAGTGACCACAGTTTGATGTGGAAGTGAGTGTGTGGACTTTAGGTGGTACTAAAAACAAAGTGTGCATTGAGCAGACAATTTAGTGCTGACTTTTTTCAACTGTTCCCAGACAGTGCGTGGGCCGAGTGGTTAATACAGCAGTGCTTCTGTTTCTAGTATTCCTGAAGTGTTAAGTCTTGCTGAGGAAAGGTAAAGGTGTCCCATAACCTATGTGGTCGTACGGGAGTGAGGCGTCAGAGACCTCAGCTTCTCTAGGAGCCAGCATTTTGAGGGCGGCGCCCATCTCATCTCCCTCGCTGCTTTACCTTCCCTGAACCTAAAGAGGGCAGGTACCTATTTACAGCTGGGTGAATTGGGGGACTGTACTGAA
This sequence comes from Stramonita haemastoma, assembly GCA_030674155.1. Lineage (NCBI taxonomy): Eukaryota > Metazoa > Mollusca > Gastropoda > Neogastropoda > Muricidae > Stramonita > Stramonita haemastoma. Next base: position 220,994 of record CM060320.1, read on the forward strand.
GCCAAGGCGCGCAAACGGTCACCCACCCACTTGGTAACCAGGCTCGATGCTGCTTAACCTTAGCTTGGGGAAAGCGAGTGGTCTGACCACTGAGCTATCCCGTCCCCACAGTAGTGGAGAAAATGTTAAGTCTTAGGTTCCAGTCTGTGTAAAAGCTGGGTAGATTAATGGTGAGAATTTGTTGTTGTTGTTGTGGATATTCTCCTAAACCAACTTGCATAGTAGCTGCCTTGTACCGTCCTGTCTTACCTGAAACAAACTCTCTCTGTCTCTGTGCTCTATGTGTGTGCCTCTCTCTCCACTCTCTGTCTGTCTGTCTGTCTGTCTCTCCACATTAAAGAAACAGACAGACAGACAGACAGACAGACAGACAGACAGACAGACAGACAAGAACATACACCCACACATTCTCTTTCTCGTCAACTGACAAAAGAGCAAAACAAACCAAACAAACAAAACCAATGACCCCCCCCCCTCTCCCCGAAAAAGAAACGAAAACTACAGTCAACAAAAAAAAACTTCACAAGTACAAAATAAAAAAAACCCGAGGGCAATAACAGACATTAAACTGAAATGACAAAAGGCGGAATGAAGCCATTACAAGCAGACGAGACTGGACTAACGTCAGTTTTGTGTAGAAACCAAAGGGGCTGGACTTTGCCAGAGAGCTCAGAAAAGTTTCGGAGGATGTAGGCGTAAGTCTTGTACAGCCTGCGAAACATCGCTGTCAGTTACTCTGCTATCGAAACGTGCTCTTCGGAACAGAGCTGGTATCGATATCGAATCTTCGCGTACACTGCCATTCATGGAGGGGGGTCGATCAGTGGGTCGGTATAGCTTGGTGGTTAGAGTGATGCGCTGGTGGTCTGCTGACCCGGGTTCGAATCTCGTTCAAGAGGATTTTTTTTCTCTGGATTTAATATCAGTTCCCGACTCTACTCTCCCCAAAAGTTATTCGGATGAGACTGTAAACCGAGGTCCCGTGTGTGAACACACGGGGACTGGATGTAAAAGAGCACATGGGTGCTTATTCCATTATTCTCGAAATAAAAGAATGAATAAATAAATGAATAAATAGATAAATAAATAAATGTGTATACTGGTGCCGCATTTAGCTTGGAAGAAAGTTATCGCAGGTTTAATTCCTGGCATAAGTTCAAAATTTCTCATCATTGTTCAGACCGTGAGTGTTTATGTGGATGTTGATCGCAGCACGGGGGATTAACTGTTCAAATATGATTCCCAAGAACTAATCGACTGCAGCAAAAAAAAAAAGCCCACAAAAAACAGACAGACCACAGGGCACAAATCCAACATCACTCAGTCCAAAATGCTACATTTAGCACGCCCTTTTCCTCTACCTAGTCCAGGTGTGGTCAGTTCCTGCTATAAATAGCACCAGTTGGCCCCATCTGGGCTGGGATGGGATGGAATGGATAGCAGCTGAGGAGAAGCTGAAAGTGGGGGAAACTGAAAGCTGTGAGACAAACACAGAGACAGACAGACAAACAGACAGACACAGAAACAGGCAGACAGAGAGAGAGAGACAAAGAAACACAAACCTAAAGACACAGACCAAGCTACACATCGATAAGGCCATAAAGACTAAGACAAATGGCCATCACAGATGATCACCAGGAATTGGCTAGACAACTGAACCTCAGCTTTTTGTTGAAAACAATACTGTCTGAACTCGGGGAAATACTTTAAACAGCAACAACAAACAACAATAACAACAACAATAATAAACTCTACCCACATAAACCTCATTTCGAAATTGCTTTGAGACAGTGGTGTCAGCAATTTTACTAGCGAGATACTGCGATGGTGATGGCTGTATTGATACTGTTCTTTAAAAAGAAGAAGAAAGAAGCAGGTTTTTTTTAGATGCTTTGTGTCGACAATTGTTCAAAGTAAAGTTGTTTCTCTCTCTGTCTCTGTTTCTCTCTCTCTCTCTCTCTCTTCTCTCTCTCTCTCTCTCTCTCTCTCCTCTCTCTCTCTCTCTCTCTCTCTCTCTCTCTCTCTCTCTCTCTCTCTCTCTCTCTCTCTCTCTCTCTCTCTCTCTCTCTCTTTCTGTTTCTCTCTCTCTGTTTCTCTCTCTCTCTCTCTCTCTCTCTCTCTCTCTCTCTCTCTCTCTCTCTCTCTCTCTCTTCTCTTCTCTTCTCTGTTTCTCTCTTTCTGTTTCTCTCTCTCTGTTTCTCTCTCTCTCTCTCTCTCTCTCTACTCTCTCTCTCTCTCTCTCTCTCCATCTCCTCTCTCTTCTCCTCTCTCTCTCTCTCCTCTCTCCTCTCTCTCTCTCCTTCGGATGAGACTTTAAACCGAGGCCCCGTGTGCGAACGCACTCAGAACATCTTGCGCACACGTTAAATCCTGTTCCGCTTTTCGTAAGAGTAGGCCATCGTGTGCCGTGGGAACAGATGACAATATTTACAAAACTGCATACACACGGGGACCGGATGAAAAAAAAGCACATGATTGCTTATTCTGTTATCCTCGATATAAAAGAATAAATCTCTCTCTCTCTCTCTCTCTCTCTCTCTCTCTCTCTCTCTCTCTCTCTCTCTCTCTCTCTCTCTCTCTCTCTCTCTCTCTCCTCTCTCTCTCTCTCTCTCTCTCTCTCTCTCTCTCTCTCCTCTCCTCTCTCTGTATATGTGTGTGTGCGTGCGTGTGTGTGTGTGTGTCTGTCTGTCTGTCTGTCCGTCTGTCTCTATTGTGTTGTTTGAGACCGAGACAGAAAGACTGACAAACAGACAGACAGAGTGAGAGAAACAGACAGAGAAAGACGGACAAAGAGAGAGACAGACCGATAGACATACTTATAGACAGACAGACGGACTGACAGAGATAGAGAGACAGAGAGATGAAATGAACAAAATTTAGTGCCCCTTTAACCGTTCAATTACTTTGTACTGCGATACGACACGAAGAGACTGACAATGCCACACATGACGCAGATACATAATCATGGAATCCAGAGCATTGCCCGTGTAAATCATGTACAGGTAGATGGGAAATTTAACCGAATAAGTCCGAGTGTGAAGATAAAGCAACACAGTCAGATAAACATTGAACAATAAACAAAAGTAATTTTATTCTTCAGGCCTACAGCACCTAGAATAGGGTCGAACAAAGCGTGGCAAAACCAAAGAAAGCGAAACAAAGCAAAAAAAAAGATTACTTCATGACGTATGTGGCGACTTCCAAAACATGACAAATACACAAGACAAAGGAACTATTTTGAGCAATCACATTCTCCTTGTCAGTTCGCCGCCTTCCTTTGTTGATTGCTGTTAAAAATAATAAAGATTCTTTTTTGCTTTATCACCACAAAGGATCGAAGCACCTACACACACACACACACACACACACACACACACACACACCACGCACGCACGCACGCACGCACGCACGCACGCACGCACGCACGCACGCACACACACACACACACACACACACACACACACATCTATCTACAAGAAAATTCAGAACTGAGGTCTTGCTCAAGACACATTTTAAACATAATATATAAGCTGCGTTTAAACTCTTGGAAAACCAAGTGTTCCCAATATGTGGTATGTGCTTGTTCTCAAGCTTAATATTGTGAACACATTCTTTTTGATTGCTCTTGACATCATTATACAAAAATTCTGGTATCATAGATCTGAAAAGGGAATCTGTGGGTTTACTCACTTGCAGACCAGAAATTGTTGAGATTACTAAAGTTATTTCTCGTTCTGATATTAATGCTCTGTTATAGCTTTTCTTTTGAATGTATTTGTTTTAACTGTTGGGTTTGTTTTAGCTACTTATAATTCTTGTTTTTGTCTAATATTACCTACAGTGAACAGACTTTAAATGAAAAACAAACAACAACAAACACATGAACACAGAGGTGCAGAAATCAGAGCTACATCTCCCCACAGTTGCTAGTCAGGCAGAAGTGGGCATGAGAAGAAGGCATCTGTCAGCAGGAGATGGCCACTGGCAGCGAGGCTATAGCAGCCTGTGGTATTGGCTGAGAGGGATCACAGTCAGGGATGAGGTCTGTGATTAGGGATGGGGAGGAGCAAAAAAACCCGCTGCACTATAGAAGCTGTGGCAGTGCACCACTATTAACTTTGACTACTTTTCCTTCTATTTTCATAATTATATCACTCTTTTGCATTCGCACTGTGTATACTAAGGCACCCACATAGATAAAAACCACTTTTTTCAGAAAGACTAGCCTCTGACTCAAAACTCGTGATGTGATTTTGTACAACTTTGGTAGGTTTGAACTTTTTTTCAGCGAACACTGTACCCCCTCAGTCCTTTGTCGTCTGCTAGCTTCCTAGACGCAATATACATATGCGCGGGGTCAACGTTGTAGGAACACAAGCAATCCTCATTTGATGATCATTTCCAACTTTCTCCTGACTACCTGGTATTGTTCCATGTCCTCAATCCCCAAAACAAGTCTACATTGCATTTTTTGATACTTTAAAAATAAAGTGTAAAAACAAACAACAAATGTTCAGACCCACTCTCTGTAGAAGATACTACATGACCCTCAAGCTAATACTGGAGTGTAGCCTTTGCGTGCGTCTAGTGATGAATAGAATCCTGGAGGATTTCTCGGCTAATTCTTCTCACTTCTCTGACCTGGTTAAGCTGAGTTTCTAGGAGTTTTTGTGGAGAAACAAGAGTAGTTGGTCTGTATTTGTTTTAGATTCGTTTGTCTTTTGGTTTGTTTTGAGGCATGGAGGCGGGGAGGGGAGGAGGGGGGAGGGGGATTCGTTTCTAAACAAGAGGTCTAAGGTTCATCAATGGTGAGATTTGGGGTGTCGGACCGTTTTTTACCACCATAAAGGCAGCCAAATTCCGGCTTCAGGATGTATGTTCGTGTTTTCGTAATCCACTGAACGCTGACAAGATGTACATGATCTTTAACAACGTGCGTCTGAATTTGTGATCTTCTGTATGTGTGTGTATATAAGAAGGTAATCAAGGCACTGGTAGGTCTGCACATAAAGTTAACTATGGAGATGGCAAAAATCTCCCCCACAACTTACGTCATCAGGTAAAGGTAAGGTCAAGGTGTCCCATAACCTGTGTGGTCGTAGGGGAGCGAGGCGTCAGAGACTTCAGCTTCTCTAGGGGCCAGCATGTTGAGGGCGTCATCCATCTCCTCTCCCTCGCTGCTTTACCTTCCCTGAGCCTAAAGTGGGCAGGTAGCCATTAACAGCTGGGTGAACTGGGGAACTGTATTGAAGCCAAGGCACGCAAACGGTCACCCATGCACCTAGTAACTACTTCCGATGCTGCTTAACCGTAGCTTGAGGAATGCGAGTGCTCTGACCACTGAGCTATCTCATCCTCATTTCAAGTTTATCTACTCTTTTATTTAGAGGAAAATGCAATTAGCACTTAAGTGCTTTATTTCTTAACATGCAGTCCCTCTGTGCATACAGTTTTGGAAATTTGTCATCGTTTCCACCGCACGGCACAAAGGGCCTACTCTTCTAAAAGATGGAAGAGATTTAATGTGTGTGCAAGATATTCTGCATGCGTTTGCCACAAGAGACCTAGAGCGTGCATCAAGCGTGGTTATCAGTTGGATGGGTGACCGTTTACGCGCCTTAGCTTCAGTGCAGTCCCCCAGTCCACCCAGCTGTAAATGGGTACATGCCCTCTTTAGGGTCAGGGAAGGTCAAACAAAGAGGGAAAGGAGATGGGCGCCATCCTCAAAATGCACACACACACACACACACACACACACACACACACCACACACACACACACACACACACTCACACACACTCACACACACACACACACACACACACACACACACACACACACACACACACACACACACACACACACACACACACACACACACACACACACACATTCTGGAGACTGCAATAAGACCCCAACAACAACAACAACAACAAAAACCAACCCTAAAGACGAAACACCTAATGAGAAAAGACATCACTTATTCTAACGAGGAATCGTTACTCACTGGGTTCTCCACAAGAACTTTTAAAAGAAAACATTCAGCTGGCTCTCAGCTGAGGTGTGGTTAGAGTTAGCCAGCTAGAATTATGAGCCAAGAACTCCTCTGCAATCCTATTAATCACCAGACACATGCCATGCTTCTCTGCTGCAGCCTCTCTCTCTCTGTCTCTGTCTCTGTCTCTGTCTCTGTCTCTGTCTCTGTCTCTCTCTCTCTCTCTCTCTCCTCTCTCTCTCTCTCTCCCTCTCTCTCTCTCTGCCTCTCTGTCTCTCTGTCTCTGTCTCTCTCTGTCTCTCTCTGTCTCTCTCTGTCTCTGTCTCTGTCTGTCTGTCTGTCTGTCTGTCTGTCTGTCTGTCTGTCTGTCTCTCTCTCTCTCTCTCTCTCTCTCTCTCTCTCTCTCTCTCTCTCTCTCTCTCTCTCTCTCTCTCTCTCGCCATAAACTCACAGAAACGTCGAGAAAAAAAGAAATATTTCCAAGATTTACTATCTTCCAAACAAAACTCAAAAATCATTTGGAGGGCCATTAATCAAATAACAAACAAACAATCATCTTCCAAATCAAATGTAATCAAAGATGTTACTGCTGAACAACTCAACAATCACTTCATAAACGTTTCTACTAATGTTGTAAGCAATGACAATTCAAAATCCAATAACCTAAACACATTAAAACAATACTGCCAAGAAAAGCATATTCCCTCAAAACTCCACATACCATTTATTTCTGTTTTTGAGGTCCATAATTACATGATTCACCTCAAACAGTCAAGGACACGAGGTCTTGATGGAATAGACAGCAGAATTCTAAAACTTTCAGCTCCAGTTATCACAGACACTCTCACATATATATATATAACCAATGTCTTGAAAAGAACTATTTTCCCAATGCCTTCAAAACTGCTAAAGTGATCCCCATCTACAAATCTGGTGACACTTCAGATCCCTCAAATTATAGGCCAATCTCTATTATATCCCTTCTTTCAAAACCCCTGGAAAAACATATAAATAAACACTTAGTCAGTCATATAGAAACTAACAACCTACTCCACCCTAATCAGTCAGGATTCAGACAAAATCACTCGTGTCATACTGCACTGACTAGTCTCATAGACAATTGGCTAACAAACATTAATGAAAATAAATTTTGTGGAGTATTATTTGTAGATTTCAAAAAAGCATTTGATACAATTGACCACACACTTCTTATCAGAAAGCTAGACCTGTACAATATATCGTCAAATAGTCTAGAACTACTTGCTTCTTATCTCAAGAACAGACAACAGTGTGTTTCAACAACTACATCCACATCCAATCTAAAACCCATTCATTACGGAGTACCACAGGGATCTATACTAGGACCAATTCTCTTTTCTTTATACATAAATGACCTTCCTCTACATATTGCATCCAAATGTGAACTATTTGCTGATGACACAACCATACATACAAGCCATAATGACATTGACTCTCTTGCAACCATATTACAACAAAGCTGTAATGATCTTGTCAAATGGACAGATCTGAACCACATGTCTATTCACCCCCAAAAAACAAAATGCATGCTTATCACCACCAGACAAAAGCGACAAAATTTACCTCATAATCAGTTTCCAATACATATAAAAAAGGAAGCAATCGAACAAACCTCTCATCACAAAGTTCTAGGAGTGACAATTGATGAAAATCTCAGCTGGATCTACCACATATCTCACCTATGCAAATACTTGTCCCAAAGAGTATACCAGTTGACTAAAATTAAACACTTCCTTGACTACCATTCAAGGAAATTATTCTTTCAAGCTTATATACAATCCTCAATAGACTATGCCTCAACCCTATGGGATTCTGCCAGTGCAAACACTATGAAACCCTTATCAAGTCTGTATAAACGTGCTCTCAAACTTATCCTCCTGAAGAAAACAACATTACTTGACGTGGATTATACTCAGTTAAGTATTCTCCCCCTACAACAAAGACTAAAATATAACAAGGGCATCCTGATGTTTAAGATAATGGCAGGAGCTGTCCCCACATCCTTAAGAGATAAGTTCCCAATGAATCGTTCCAGAAATACTGAAAAGCCAAGTATCCCAATCCCAAGAATAGACTTGTTCAAGTCCAGTTTACTATACTCTGGCCCTGTACTATGGAACTCCCTTCCCGATTCAATTAAACAGCACCAATCATTGTCGACCTTCAAAAATCACCTAATGCACTTGATGCATCAAAACTAATGAACCAGTACTCATCCTGTTGGCTATATATAATTCTCCCCCTTTCTCTCTCTTCTTCTGTGTGTGTGTGTGTGTGTGTGTGTGTGTGTGTGTGTGTGTGTGTGTGTGTGTGTGTGTGTGTGTGTGTGTGGTGTGTGTGTGTGTGTGTGTGTGTGTGTGTGTGTGTGTGTGTGTGTGTGTTTAAATGTATCTTATATGTATCTTATCTTTGTGCACTTGTAACTGATTTCAAAGAGTACATTTTTAATATTTTATTTTCATGTCACATTTATCATATAGTATATTCTTTATATATGCATAAGTAAAAGATAGGGAGTGTTAAGTGATGATATTATTGGTCAGTTGAAAATTGTGCGCAATACTACCTGGCTAAAAATGTACTGTGTACTCTCTCTCTCTCTCTCTCTCTCTCTCTCTCTCTCTCTCTCTCTCTCTCTCTCTCTCTCTCTCTCTCTCTCTCCTCTCTCTCTCTCTCTCTCTCTCTCTCTCTCTCTCTCTCGTTGCCTAAACATGTTATCATCCATATTGAGAAATACTTTATTCACTTTTTGTACTATTTAATAATCACGTGTTGAATGCAGTTGATTTTGTATAATTTTTTAATTCTCAAGTAAGCTGAATAATTATGATCATTATGATTACAAAATGGTTATGAACGCGATTTCTATGACCATAAATACATAATCATAAGATTCAGGTATTAGAATATGTATGTTTTAATATATATGCCTTACAGCGGATGGATTCTTTTTGTGTTCCGTTACATGACTTGATTAAAATTAGGCATATATTTCTTTTAAAATGAAGTTTATTGATGACATGAGCGCGAATTGTGTGTGTGTGTGTGTGTGTGTGTGTGTGTGTGTGTGTGTGTGTGTGTGTGTGTGTGTGTGTGTGTGTGTGTGTGTGTGTGTGTGTGTGTGTGTGTGTGGTGAGTGTGTTTGGGTGTTGTGTGTGTGTGTGGGGGGGGGGGGGTGGATAATTGTTTTTTATTTGTCGTCTCCCCTTGTATTAAAATATTATGATTTGCATGACTTTTTGTTGTT
>CM060320.1:235274-242657 GCA_030674155.1 Stramonita haemastoma
CCTGTTGTCTTATACCCCTGCCTGCTTTAAGGGTCGTTATAGGGTTGCACACACACCCTACCCTGCAGCTGTCATTAAGAGAAGACAGTTAATACAGATCATAGATTTTCCCTGTTGTTTTATAGCCCTGCCTGTTTTAAGAGCCGCTATAGGATTACACACACCCTACCCTGTCGCTGTCAGTAAGTTAATGCAGACCATAGATTTCCTTTGATATTTGGCAATGAAATGTGTGGAGAAAAGAAAAAAAAACATTCTTTTTCTTCTTTTCTTTTATCTGCATAGGCATGTTTTTTAATGGGAGCCCCCACCCCTGTCTTAGTACATGAATTTACAAAAACTTTGCCAAACTTATGAGATTTTTTTGTAGTGAAGTTTGTAACATAGATTTTTTTTTACCTGTGTGGAAAGACAAGTGTATTCTGTTTTTAAGGAGGATAAGGTTGGCAATAGCAATGGATTGTTCACAGCTGTTAGATATGTCTTTAAAAAATGAATGTCCAAATCAGAGATTTCTTCAAAGTGTGTTTCTTCCAAAACACTACAAAATTACAAAGTAGAAATAAAGGATTTCAAGATGTAAAAGCAATGAACAGATTACCGTATAAAAACTAACAAAAAATGCATACAAAGTAGAGATAAATTATTTCAAGATATAAGAAGCGATGAACAGATTACCTTATAAAAACTAACAAAATATGTTTACAAAGAAATAATTGATTCCAAGATGTAGAAACGATGAACAGATAACATTACAAAAAATTACAAAAAATACTTATAAAGTAGAGATCTATGATTTCAATATCTCAAAAACGATAAACAGATCATCGTATAAACACCAAAACAGAATTTCGCTCAGAAAAAATAAAATGCATGACTGAGTACCTAACACATTTTTAAACGTAATTATCAGACTTATTAATTAAAGTATAACTGCAACGTGGAAAGGTGGACCGTGATTTATTTATCAAGTACTTTGTCATACTGACCTCTGCTAACTGTGATATAGTTACATTTCACGTATTGCTAAACGGGGCTTCTCGAAATAAAATTTTCTGAAGTCTTTAAGCCTGAGCTGTCAACAGCATGAATGGATAGCAGGATGTTTGTGTTAGGGAGTGTCAAAATTCGGAGGAAAAAATACATAATAGATGTACAGTCTTCAATGCATAGCCCAACACACACGCACTTGCACACACCACACACACACACACACACACACACACACACACACACACACACACACACACACACACACACACACACACACACACACACGTACGCACGCGTGCGCGCGCGCGCGCGCGCGCGCGCAATCTCTGCTGATTTTACCGTCTTTATAGAGAGTTCCTGAACTAAAGAGAGAGATATAGGGATTCTCAGCAAGCAGTAGGAAAACTCGCCGCCAGTGACGTTTTGCTTCCAAACGATAACAATAACGTGGCGCTGTCTCCACCGTCACTCTTCCTCACCATGCAAACTCTGCAGATGTCCCTAAAGGGACCTTGTCCCAGGGTGCTACTGTGCTCTGTCTGTCCCTGTCTCTGTGTCTGTCTCTGTCTGTCTGTCTCTGTCTGTCTTTCCCTGTGTCTGTGTCTGTCTCTGTGTCAGTGTCTGTCTGTCTGTCTGTCTGTCTGTCTGTCTGTCTGTCTGTCTGTCTGTCTGTATGTATGTATGTATGTATGTATGTATGTATGTATGTATGTATGTATCTATCTATCTATCTATCTATCTATCTATCTATCTATCTATCTATCTATCTATCTATCTATCTATCTATCTATCTATTTATCTATCTATCTATCTATCTATCTATCTATCTATCTATCTATCTATCTATCTATCCCTCTGTCTAACTTTAGATAGACAAATCTAACTGACTAACTAATCTATCTAATCTATCCAATTTTCTGTCACCGCCAGAGGTGCAAAAGGACTAGGATCAGTTTCTTGGTCCTAAAAACGTGTATTACAATGCTTGTTACTTTTGGCTACAGAAAAGTATCGGTGTATTTTCTCTCTTGTTTCAGTCTCAGATGCCAGAAACTTCTTCACCAGATGCAGTTAAGTATCAGTTACCGTAAACGTGTATGCATGCCTACACATGTAACAAACTCAAAGGAAGATTTTTGGCCCATTGTTGTTAGACATCTGCCGCTACTCTGGCCACCATCTTTGACTCTGCAGTAAATGAAATGCTGTGATATTATTTGTCTACCACCTTCCTACCCACCATATTAATTTTGATTCTGCAGTAAATGAAATGCTGTGATATTATTTGCCTGTCACCTACCTAATCACTATATTAATTTTGATTCTGCAGTAAATGAAATGCTGTGGTAGGATTTCCTGTTTTCAATCTACCTATCTCTTTTTTCTTATTCTGCAGTAAATGAAATGCTGTGATATCATTTGACTCTCACCTGCCTACCCACCATCTTTGCGTCAGCAGTAAATGAAATCCTATAATATTCTTTGCCTGTCAGTTGTCCATCCTCCATTTTCATATCTGCAGTGAAAAAATCCTGTAATATTATTCGTCTGCCAATTGCCTATCCACCATCTTTACATCGGCAGTAAATTATTTCCTCTATTAGCATTTGTGTATCTTGGTTTAACTGGCCTACCTACCGTATCTGTCTCTGATATGAGGTGAAGATTTCCTCGAGTGTTATTAGAAGTGTCGTTAGTGACATTGAGGCTTGTTGCCCATATACACACACATACACGCACGCGCTCCCTCGCACGCACATACACGCGCACACAGAACACACACAAACACACACACACAACAACAACACAACACACAGACACAGACACAGACAGACAGACAGACAGACAGACAGACACACACACACACACACACACACACACACACACACACACACACACACACACACACACACACACACACATTGACACACACACACACTCACACACACATACTGACTCACACACTCATACACAAACACACACTTTAAAAAAATGCTGACATTTACTTGTCTGCAGCAAAATCAGATTAAGCCTCGCTTAAAACGCTGTCAGAAACAGTGAAGCTCTATCGAGAGAAAAAAAGAATATTTTCTGGAATTATGTTCCTTTCAAAATCGTGAATTTACATTTTTAGGAAGGAGTGGCGAGGAGGGAGAAATGGGGTGGGGGTGGGGGGTTGCTATTAAGCGTCTTTATCTGTGAATAAAATATTTCGAAACTTATCAGCGAGCAACTCTTTGTAAAAGCCCTTAATTAAATTCTGTCAAGGAAAAGAGCCAAAGTTTACACCTTGTGAGTGAGTGAGTGAATGTGTGTGTGTGTGTGTGTGTGTGTGTGTGTGTGTGTGTGTGTGTGTGTGTGTGTGTGTATGTGTGTGTGTGTGTGTGTGTTTGTGTGTGTGTGTTTGTGTGTTTGTGTGTGTGCGCGCGTGTGTGTAGTGTGTGTGCGTGTGTGCGCGCGTTGTGTTGTGTGTGTGTGTGTGTGTGTGTGTGTGTGTTTGTGTCTGTGTCTGTGTGTATGCATGTGTTTGTGTGCATGTATGCGCACATCTCTGTATGTATGCGCATGCGTACGTGTGTGTATGTGCGCATATCTGTATGTGTCTATGTGTCTGTTTCTATGTATGCGTTTGTGTCTGTGTAAGCATCCCCATCCCTTATCCCCCCTCCCCCCAGCACACACACACACACACACACACACACACACACACACACACACACACACACACACACACACACACACACACACACACACACACAACATCGGCACCAGAGCTGTGCTGTCGGAACAAAACGGGACCCCCTATTGTGGAGGAAAAGAAATAGAAGACTGGAGGAGTGGAGTGTGTCTGTGGATTCCTGGATGACTTTGGCCAGATGCTCCAACGCCGCGTGTGCCTTGATTGGCAGTCAGTTTTGTTGCTGAGGAGATGTAATGGTTGATGGTTGCCCTTTTAATCTTTCTCTGTGTGTATGGAGGGGAGAGGGGATGTGCGTGTGTGTGTGTGTGTGTGTGTGTGTGTGTGTGTGTGTGTGTGTGTGTGTGTTGTGTGTGTGTGTGTTGTGTGTGTGTGTGTGTGTGTTGTGTGTGCGTCTCTGTCTCTGTGTCTCTGTCTCTGTCTGTCTGCCTGTCTGTCTGTCTGTCTGTCTGTCTGTCTGTCTCTGTCTCTGTCTGTCTGTCTGTCTGTCTGTCTCTGTCTGTCTGTCTGTCTGTCTGTCTGTCTGTCTGTCTGTCTGTCTGTCTGTCTCTCTCTCCTCTCTCTCTCTCTCTCTCTCTCTCTCTCTCCTCTCTCTCTCTCTCTCTCTCTCTCTCTCTCTCTCCTCTCTCTCTCTTCTCTCTCTCTCTCTCTCTCTCTCTCCCTCCCTCTCAATCGGTACTGAATGGATGGATGGATGGATGGATATATCATATATATTTGTATATAGTACATTTTCATGTACAAGGAATATAATATATATAGTATGGTATACCATAATATATATATATATATATATATATATATAGATATATATAGATATATATAGATATATATACATTGCATGTGTATGTGCGTGCGTGTGCACGCGCGTGTGTGTATTTTTAGACGATTGTAACATGAAAATTATACCTGGTGTATTTCTATTTCTGCTTTTTCTTGGATTGGTACGGCAAAAATCCCATTTCCAGTCAACACGGAAAGCACAGTATTTCAAACTTTTTTCTTTTTTTTTACATGCTACAGTAGCTTAACCCAAGCCAAAATAATTCAACGGCTCTTTGAACACAAAACAAGGAAGACACGCGTATTTTCCCCTACTAAATCTCTGGCTTGAGTGCAAGTAAGTGTGTCTCTGGGTTCTGACTAACACAGTAACCCAGAATATTTCTTGTTTGTTTTTTTTAAGGACAGGCAAAGTTTAAGGACAGGGAGGAAAATGCGTTTCTTTTTTTTACAGCCAAGGTAAAGCCATTGTAGTTGTTTGAAAGCAAACGATTATTTTCAGCCAGTGTTTTTTACTGCCTTCAGGGAGACTTTTTTTCTCTTTTTTTCTCCTTTTTTTTCTCTTGTTTTGGTTTTTTTTTCTTGGGATTGGTTTTTGTCCATCGCAGTCGAGTCTAAGGAAGTTTTTTGGTCAACAGAAGAAAACAATGTATTGGTGTGTGTGTGTGTGTGTGTGTGTCGGGGGTGGGGGGGGTGAGTGGATGGTGTGTGTGTGTGTGTGTGTGTGTGTGTGTGTGTGTGTGTGTGTGTGTGTTCAAAGTCAAAGTCAAAGTCAAAGTCAAAGTCAAAGTCAAAGTCAAAGTAAAATTTTTATTTCCAGATGGTACATGTATGTGTGTTATGTATGTAGGTGCATTTGTCTTTGTATGTCTGTGTGTGTTGTGTGTGTGTGTGTGTGTGTGTGTGTGTGCTCTCAATAACAGGACAGCAGGCACACACACATACATGCACGCGCGCACACACGCACACACACACACACACACACACACACACACACACACACACACACACACACACACACACACACACACACACACACACACACACACACTGAAAACGGGTACTGAAAACCTCAAAAAAAAATTTTCGGCATATTTTGGTTCCCACCTTAAGAAAATGAACACAAAAAAATGAAATCTTTTCAAAAATAAAAACTAGAAAAGAAAATGATCTAACCTTTTTCGGGAAAAAATATAAGAGAGGTTTCAATGTTGATAAAATGAATTTGCTGAGTGTCCATCCAAATTGAATGCGGTATTGATGAAGTCTGTCTTCCAAAATCAAGAATTTGTCCTGGTGTCATTTTACATCAGCCATTACAAATGCATGGCGTTTTGTGCATCTTAAAGCATTACTGACAGCAAGAGATAAAAAACCCGAAAATAATGCAAGAAATCCGCAGAGTAGATGCAAAAATAATACAATTGCATTATTGACGTCTTTGCGTGAAAAGTGTGATCAAGTTGCTGTAAGCGTATACATAGTAGCTTAAAAAAACACACCACTTATTCTTATATTTCTCGGATGATGGAATAAACAGTTATGTGCTTTTTTTTTTACATCCAGTCCCCCTGTGTACGCAGTATTGTAAATTTTGTTATCCGTTGTGTGTGTGTGTGTGTGTGTGTGTGTGTGTGTGTGTGTGTGTGTGTGTGTGTGTGTGTGTGTGTGTGTGTGTGGTGTTGTGTGTGTGTGTGTGTGTGTGTGTGTGTGTGTGTGTGTGTGTGTCTGTCTGTCTGTCTGTCTGTCTGCCTGTCTGTCTGTCTGTCTGTCTGTCTGTCTGTCTGTCTGTGTATATGTGTATGTGTGTGTATGTTTGTGTATGTTTGTGTGTGTTGTGTTGTATTGATTTGTATTGTGCTGTGTTGTGCTGTGCTGTGTTGGATTGGATTAGATTGGATTGGATTGTAAACCACTTTAAGTCACAGCTACAGCAGATTTCTCTGCAAGAAAGTTGGACAGCTCTCCCCGGGGAGAGCGCGTCACCACAAGAGCGGCGCCACCCATTTTCTTTTCCTGTCTGCAGATATATTTGTTTCCCTATCAGAATTGTTTTTTCTACAGTTTTCTGCCAGCCACATCTATTATGTTGCCATGGGTGTTTTTACGTATACCTGTGCATGAATATCCCTTTGTCAGTAAGGCAAACAGGGATGGGGTTTCCAGACACTGAGCGTGTTCATTTCTTGTTTTTGGTCCCTCGCATTGCAGATTGCAGAAAACATTGAAAGAAAGATACAGGTAATGGAGATTAGATGCTTTTGCAAACTCCTTGACATTTCATACAGAGATCACATCACTAATGAAAAAGTGAAAACCAGAATAAAGAATGCCATCGGACCATATAAAGAGCTCCTAACTACAGTAAAAAAAAACAAAAAATAAAAAAATATTTAAAAAAACGCAAGGTGAAGTGGTACGGGCACGTCACCCGAACATCTGGACAGGCCAAGAATGTCCTACAAGGAACAATAAGGGAAGGGAGACGAAAAGGCAGACAGAGGAAACGATGGGAAAACAATATCAGAGAGTGGACAGGCCTTGAGTGGAGCGATCTGCTACAGAGGGCGGAGGACCGTGGGGAGTGGAGGAAGCTGGTTGCAAAATGTTCAGTGATGCCCCAACAGTCCGCGGGACTACGGAAGATAAGAAGTTGAAAGTGATTGCAGGTTATATTCTCTCAAAAAGCATGTACCTCCCCGTCAATATAAAAATCGTCTTATTTCACTTAAAGTGGAAGGACGATAAAGTGAAGAACGACATATTTTTGTTCATTTCTTTAGTTCATAGTGAAGAATAATCATCCACAAAACTAGCCTTTTGCACTTAAACCTTTCTTGACACTGTCTATAACAAATTTGGATTATCAGTTTCAAATAAAATCAGTAAGCATTTTCTTCTGTAGTATT
>CM060320.1:242757-247757 GCA_030674155.1 Stramonita haemastoma
ACACACACACACACACACACACACACATACATACACTACCTACTTATACGACACACTTTCACTCAAAGTCTCTCATCATACCTCAGGTTTTATCTTCTCTTTTTTTTTGCATCCCCCATTCCCCAGACGGGACAGCTCAGTGGTCAGAGCACTCGCTTTCCCCAAGCCAAGGCTAAGCAGCATCAAGCATGGTTACCAGTTGGATGGGTGACCGTTTGCGCGCCTTGGCTTTAGTACAGTTCCCCCAGTTCACCCAGCTGTAAATGGGTACCTGCCCTCTTCAGGGTCAGGGAAGGTAAAGCAGTGAGGGATAGGAGAGGAGATGGGCGCCGCCCTCAATATGCTGGCCCCTAGAGAAGTTGAGGTCTCTGACGCCTCGCGCCCCTACGACCACACAGGTTATGGGACACCTTTACCTTTACCTTTATTCCCCTCACAGGTGGAAACTGTTCCCTTAGAGAAGCTGAGGTCTCTGATGCCTCTCTCCTCTACGACCACACAGGTGATGGGACACCTTTACCTTTACCTTTTTTACCCTTATTCCCCTCACAGGTGGCAACTGTTCAACGTTCGCACGGACCCTGAAGAGCGTAAGAACCTGATCGATGACCCTGCACACAAGAGAACGGTGAGGAAACTGAAGAGATTCATGGCCAAGGAGGCCAAACACCTCGTCCCCTTCCCTGACGTTCTGGTCAAAGAGAAACTGGGAGACCCCAAGTACTACGGAGGAGTTTGGTCCCCTGGCTGGTGTTGTCCTTAGACGCCATCAGCAGTTGTCTCCCTTTATTTGATTTGTTGGATTTTTGTTTATTGTTGTTGTTTTTTGGTTTGTTTTCGTGATGTTACTTCTTGTTTTTTTCAGTGTGAAGATTTGAAGAATAAATTTGGTTTTAAGTGATTTTTTGTGAATTTGTTGTTGTTGTTGTATGTTGAAGGGTGTGTGTGTGTGTGTGTGTGTGTGTGTGTGTGTGTGTGTGTGTGTGTGTGTGTGTGTGTGTGTGTGTGTGTGTGTGTGTGTGTGTGTGTTTGTCAAGCCAAGTCAAGTCAAAATTTTATTTCCAAATGGTACATTGAGTAAGCAATAAACTTGCTTTTTTCATCAATCCATCAATCCATGTATCTTGCCAAAAAATTTAAAACAAAAATAATATAAAAAAACTAAAACGACCACATAAACAAAATGATATCCAATCCATAACACTCATGCCAACCAAAAACTTCAAACCGACAAATCACCCATAATGACAATGATACAACTTTACAACAACATGATAATCACCCATCACCATCTAAAGCAACAACACAACAACAGCCAAAAAAAACTAATGAAATAAAATAAAATAAAATAAAATTTAAAATAAATCTGATTGAAAAGGACCGGGGAAATGGGGAATCGAGGAGGAATGGGGGAACACAAACAATCAGCCAAACAAAGACAATGACAACAACAAAAGTTCTACAAACAATCAAGAACCCCCACCTAATAATACTTTTTAAAAAATTCAGTCAACTAGACTATCAAATCAATACAATAACAATTACATCAATGTGTGTGTGTATGTGAAGTCAAGTCAAGTCAAGTCAAAGTCAAAATTTTATTTTCAGATGGTACATTGAGTAAGCATCGATTTGCTTTTTTTCATCAAGCCATCTATCTAAGGAAAAAAACAAAAACAAAACATCAAGAAAATAAAAATAAAAAATAAAAAAATTAAAAAGCAGAGAAAAACATTTCACCAACATTAATTAACCAACATGATTTCAACAGCCTCAAAAATACAATATGCCTATAGAAAATACAAGCAACAACACTAACAATGAAAACTGAAAAAATAAACACACAAAAAACACTCAAAAGTCACACTCTCTCTCTCTCTCTCTCTCTCTCTCTCTCTCTCTCTCTCTCTCTCTCTCTCTCTCTCTCTCTCTCTCTCTCTCTCTCTCTCTCTCTCTCTTCTCTCTCTCACACACACACACACACACACACACACACACACACACACACACACACACACACACACACACACACACACACACACCACACACTCGACTCGACTCGACTCGACTCGACTCCACTCTCCCCAAAAGTCCTTCAGATGAGACTTTAAACCGAGGCCCCGTGTGCAGACGCACGCAGAACATCTTGCGCACACGTTAAATCCTGTTCCGCTTTTCGTAAGAGTAGGCCATCGTGTGCCGGTGGGAACAGATGACAATATTTACAAAAACTGCATACACACGGGGACCGGATGAAAAAAGCACATGATTGCGTATTCTGTTATCCTCGATATAAAAGAATAAATAAAATAAAATAAAATAAAAAATAAAACACTCACACACAGAGTTACAATGTTACTAATACCATTATTTAAGACTTAAAGAAAAGAATCATTGAAAAGTATTGTGTGTGTGTGTTTGTTTGTGTGTGTGTGTGTGTGTGTGTGTGTGTGTGTGTGTGTGTGTGTGTGTGTGTGTGTGTGTGTGTGTGTGTGTGTGTACGTGTACGTGTGTGTGTGTGTGTGTGTGTGTGTACGTGTGTGTGTGTGTACGTGTGTGTGTGTGTTTGCGAAGAGGGCAGCCTGTCTTGAATGTAGCAAGTTTGTCGGGACAAAAACTGGTACTGTGTGTACACAATTATACCTAGTAGTACACATAATAATGATGATTGTAATTATTATTATCATTATCATTGTATGTACTTCTACGTATTACTGCGTACACTGCTCCAACTTCAACACAGGTGTAATACACCACAGAACACTGGTCAGTGAAGCCCTGGACGTTCCGCTGGAAGGAACACTGGAGCTCTCCTTGAAAACATCTTGTTACAAGGACGTCCAGTGACTGAAAATAGAGAGCCACTGACCTGCGGTCCATTCTCATTGACCACGAGCAATTCTTGAGGGATGGCACGAGGAGCAGACTGTGACTTCAGGCGTGGTTTGACACTAGATGCCCTTGTGAAATAAAGGAGCGAAATTTTCAAAGAATTGGCTGTAGTGGTCCACCAGAAGAAGACAGCGTCTATCTCCATGTTGTAAAGATCTGCACCAACTTTTATTTGTTTGTCCAGGAGGGTTGTGGGCCGATCCACAGAGAGAGAGAGAGAGAGAGAGAGAGAGAGAGAGAGAGAGAGAGAGAGAGAGAGAGAGAGGGAGAGGGAGAGAGGGAGAGGGAGAGAGAGACAGACAGACAGACAGACAGAGAGGGAGGGAGAGAGACAGGCAGACAGACTGACAGACAGACAGAAGAGATAGAGACAGAGAGATACAGAGAGACAGAGAGACAGACACAGACAGACAGACATACAAGCAGACAGACAGACAGACAGACAGGCAGATAGACAGACAGGCATACAGGCAGACAAACAGACAGACAGGCAGACAGGAAGGCAGGAAGACAGACAGACGGACAGACAGACAGACTGAGATAAGTCCGTGGCATGGCAAGGTTAAACAAAAAGCTGAGTATTCTGTTTACTACTACTTTTTTTTTATTTTTATAAACCACCATTCGGGACCTTTCCAGTTGAAGAAACAGCCTCCATTTGCTTCGATAAATAAACTGTATCAGGAGAAAAAAAAATAGAATCAAGCCCCACTTCCTTCCCACAATTGTAATTATCTCAATTCTGCCCTCAGGACCTCAAATTTATTGCACACGCTAAATTGATTCCCTCGTCCCCACCTAACCCCCCATGCCACCCCACCTCTCTCCAATCCTCCCCCTCCCTCTCTCCCTAACCATTCCGCTTGTCCTTGTTATATCCGATACACATCAGGTACCGTGTCAATTACAGACCACTGCTATTTTGGTTCCAGGCGGAAAAGAAAAAGCTGAAAAGGAAAGGGAGGCCAAAAAAACCCAAGAAACTAAGCCATATGAGTGTGCTCCCTTTCATCGATGCGAATTCAGCTCCAATGATAATAATAATAATAATAATAATAATAATAATAATAATAATAATAATAATAATAATATATATATATATATATAATAAATAAATAAATAAAAAGATTTTTTAAGCTCCAAAGAGTTAATGAGAATAAACTTTTTGAATTGTATGTGAATTTCTTTGCTGCGGTTTTGAAGCCTTTTTTTTTTAATTAGAGGATTCTGTTTAAGGAACAGTAAGGGGAGGGAGACGAAGAGGCAGACGGAGGAAACGATGGGAAGATATAACAGATAAAAGTAGATAACTTCAATCAAGTGTATATTGATTTAGAAAGAAAGGAAGACGGACAGACAGACAGAGACAAAGACACAGACACAATGATAGCAAGCTGAAGGAAAGAAGAAAGAAAGAAACAGAGACACAGACGGAAAAAGTAAGAAAGTGACAGAGATACGCAGAGAGAGGGGAAATGAAAGAAAGAAAGAAAGAAATGAAGGAAGGAAGGAAGGAAGAAAGAAAGAAAATGAATGGAATGGAATGAAAGGATGAATGAATGAATGAATGAATGAATGACTGAAAGTAAGGAAGGATCGGACAGGAAGGAAGGAAGAAAGGTAGCAAAACAAACAAGAATTCAACTTTTTGACTGACAAGTAACAGCTTTATGAGTTCTTTTTTGTCAATTCAAAACAATCAATACAGAATGTTAAGCCCTCAATACTACTAGTATTTTTTCTCCGCTTACTTGTTTGGGGTTTAGTTTGTTCGCTCTTCTCTCTCTCTCTCTCTGTCTCTCTGTCTGTCTGCCTGCCTGTCTGTCTGTCTGTCTGTCTCTCTGTCTGTCTGTCTGTCTGTCTGTCTGTCTCTCTCTCTCTCTCTCTCTCTCTCTCTCTCTCTCTCTCTCTCTCTCTCTATATATATATATATATATATGTGTGTATCTGTCTGTCTGTCTGTCTATCTGTCTCTCTCTCTCTCTCTCTCTCTCTCTCTCTCTCTCTCTCTCTCTCTAACATGATCGATCTCCAAATTCGCTGGGCCGTTTACTACTAAATAGCAAAAGCCAACAAAGCGGGGGGTCTAATCCCATCGATTTCCGTGC
>CM060320.1:250257-267365 GCA_030674155.1 Stramonita haemastoma
GGAGCTCTAACTGAGGAACGAAATAAAATGGTGAAGCAGGAAAAGACCAAGGTGGCTTTTCAACAAAAGATTTATCGTTTTGTTTTGATTTTCGTTCCTTGGCTTGAGTTCAAAGGCTCTCCAATAGTGATGTTTTGCGTAAGCGACCGTTACTGCCCACCATGAAGGTAGCCGCTTTCTGACTTCTTGGAAATTGATCGTAAAAACAAGAGAAGCTTCAATATCAGATAGACCACTTTTGAGAAATCCATTGATTTCGAAAAAGCGTTTGATAGGAGCTTGAGATAGGAGTTTGAGAGGTGCTGCAGCATAGAATATAAGTGATTAAAGCATAGTACAGAACTCCTGTAAAACGGAACTCTTCAAGGTCATGTAGGAGAACCATATAAAACATCAGTAGGTATTCCTCAAGGGAATCAACTGTCCCCCATTCTCTTCCTATTTTCACGGAGAGATATCACAGCAATGCAAGATGAGCTGAAGGACGGCTATACATCAATGTCTGACGGTTCCAGGCACAACTGTGGATCTCTGTCAGCATAGAGAAACCATGATCAATTCAACACACTGAAAAAAGGTTAGAATATACTTGAATGCAAACAAAACCCAAAGCAAGAAATAGGCACAATGTTGCCGATATGTTTCAAAGTTTGCCACATTTGTAGCACAATCAAAATTGGGTTTTAAAAAGTGCTTGAATGTGTAGTTTGGATTTTGTTGGGGGGGGGGGGGGGGTCTGTGCAGATTAAAAATCAGAAAAAAGAACATGACTTTTAAAAGTAACAAACAGAAGAATCGGAAAGGATGTTTCTGTGTGTTTATTCACATAGTGGGCGAATCAGTGCACGTGCTTGTGTGTGGTGTGTGTGTGTGTGTGTGTGTGTGTGTGTGTGTGTGTGCGTGCGTGCGTGCGTGCGCGCGCGCGTGCGTGCGTGCGTGCATGCATGCATGCATATATGCATGCGAGGTACATGCATGCGTGCGCATGTGTGCGTGTATGTGTGCACGCCTGCGCGCAAACGTAGACTCATACATAGCCTACATGTGCACATTCTTATCGTGAAAACTGTACCTTTTGTAAAGGCAAAAGAAAGTACATGTATACATCCAAATTTCACATTCCTCACAGCAGCTTATGGAGCTCATTCTTGATCATCATCGTCTTCATGAGCTGCAGCAGCAGCAGAGGACCAGTCAGTAGTGATTGGTGTGGCTTGCAGAAAGAACCAAAACCCATGACATCTAAACTGTGATTACCAGGCACCTGTCATTTTTATCCCCAACCAATACATAGGCTGAAAGGAACTGGCGAGTCTTGAACTTCCCTGATGATTACGTAACTGCAAAATGACGTCACACTGGCGGGAAGAGAGAGCGGCGTAGATTGGGGGGGAGCTGAAGGCTCTCAAAGCCAAGGTCTGAAGTTCCTTCTCTCTCTGCTGCCGCTTCTCTCGTCTGTGTTCCACTGAAACAGGCACAGAAAAGGCGGTGGTCAACATAGGCTGCAGCAACAACAAAAACAACTGTCTGTCTGTTTGACCGTCTGCAGTGTGTGTATGTGTGTGTGTGTGTGTGTGTGTGTGTGTGTGTGTGTGTGTGTGTGTGTGTGTGTCCGTCCGTCCGTCCGTCCGTCCGTCTGTCTGTCTATGTCTTTTTGTCTGTTTGTCTTTCTCTCTGATTGTCTTCACTGTGTGTGCGTGTGTGTGTGTGTGTGTGTGTGTGTGTGTGTGTGTGTGTGCCCCCATCTGTCTGTCTGTCTGTCTGTCTGTCTCTCTCTCTCTCTCTCTCTCTCTCTCTCTCTCTCTCTCTCTCTCTCTCTCTCTCTCTCTCTTAGCATGTGTACTCGGAAACCTTTGTCAAGAAAAAAAAAATGGCATTCAATGGAAGCAGGCGGTGGGAGAAAATGATTGCTGGGTAATCTTGACAGGCCAGAGCCTCAACACTCCAACATTTGCATAACGGAAAGCAAAGACGGACCTCTACCACTGCCAACCACATACCCACATGCGCGTGCGTGCGCGCGCGCGCGCGCGCACTCACACACACACACACACACACACCACACACACACACACACACACACACACACACACACACACCGCTGCTTAGTGAAATACTCAGATGATCGACATCATCTGTCACACATTACTGCTGTGTCTGACTGGTGACACAGAAAGCAAACATCAGAGTGAACAAATGAGTAATAAAGATTTTATTGTTTATGCTTACAGCAAGTTCATGTTATACTTGCCTCTGATAGGGGAAGAGGGGTTGTTTTGTTGGAGGGGATAGGGGTGTATGCTGTTGTAATTGTTTTTTGTAATGACGCTTTTTATTTATGTGCTTACAGTTCTATTTTCAATGATTTTCAGCAAGACTGGTATATTTTTTTAAATTTGAAATGTATTCCAAAACTTTGTATGGAGAAAGTAAAAGCTTTGAAGAATTCGAAAGCTGCTAATGAAACGCATATAATGATGTTCACGGTTTAAAATTTGAACTCTATTCCAAGGCTTTGTCTGGATATTAAAGCTTTCCAGAAGAATTGGAATGCTGCTAATGAAGTATACATAACTGATGCTGTTCACGTTTTTTTTTAAAGAGGAACTGTATTCCAATGCTTTGTGTGGAGAAAGAACAGCTTTCAAGAAGAATTGGAATGCTGCTAATGAAGCATACACGATGTTGCTCACTCAGTCAAAGAGCTGAACACGCTAGGTTTGCACATCAATACAAGTTAGCGGCAACTGAACACGCTAGCACACCAATACACGTTTCCTGGGTTAGCCTAGCGGCAACTGAACACGCTAGCACACCAATACACGTTTCCTGGTTCAGCCTAGCGGCATCTGAACACACTAGCACATCAATACACGTTTCCTGAGTTAGCCTAGCAGTATGCCTATTAGTTGAAAGACCAGGCGTTTCGGCATTGTTGAAGCACTTCCCTATATTTCCTGTACACAGCCTAGCTGAGACTGCTATGGTAGTGCCACCTTGGAGAAGAATAGGTTTGGGGGGGGGGGGGGCGATAAGGGATTGATTAGTGATGTCCACTACAGGCTTGATTTTCTTTTTTGAATATGAGAAATCACCACAAGATTATTGTTATTGTACAATTTTTTAAATACAATGGATAGATACCTCTCTTTTCTTTTTAGTTCTACTTTTCTGTGGTGTGTGTGTGTGTGTGTGTGTGTGTGTGTGTGTGTGCGTGTGTGGTGTGTGCGCGCGTGCGCGCGCGTGTGTGTTAGTGTTAAAGCCTCTCTCTCTCTCTCTCTCTCTCTCTCTCTCTCTCTCTCTCTCTCTCTCTCTCTCTCTCTCTCTCTCTCTTTCCGAAACAGTGATCTCTGTCGCTATGGTCTCATCATAGTGACTCTTGTTTTGGTTCCCCATACACTTCTGCGCTTGCAGTGAGTTTGCGTCGTCAAAACCTCCGATGTCGAAGATTCACAGAAGATGGTCGTAGGAGGGATGCTGTGGCAGTCACCACCTCAGTTAAATCCTGTTTCGCTTTTCGGAAGAGTAGGCCATTGTGTCCCGGTGGGGACGGATGACAAGATTTACAAAACTGCATACACACAGGGACAGGATGTAAAAAAGCGCATGAGTTCTTATTCCGATCTCCTCGATATAAAAGAATAAATAAATTATAGGTGGGTATCTCTCTCAGCCTGGCTCCATGATCAAGAGCTCTATCATTGTGGGAAGCAGGAGGCCTAGAAGTTGTGTTCTTAGTTTGCTGGCTCAGGTCAGGCACTGTGGTACACTACCAAAGTGACCCTTTGGCAGTGCAGGGCCATTCTGGTTGGTGGCATCACGGAAGCCTGCTATTGATAAGCTCCATGTAGACTTCTGACAATGATTTTTTAAATTTTATTTACTCTTTTATATCGAGGATAATGAAATGAGCAAACATATGCTTTTTTACATCAGTCACCGTGCCTATGCAGTTTTGCAAATGTCATCTGTTCCCACTGGCACACGATGGCCTACTCTTACGAAAAGCGGAACAGGATTTAACGTGTGCGCAAGATATTCTGCGTGCGTTCGCACACGGGGCCTCGGTTTCTGGTCTCATCCGAAAGACTTTTGGGGGGAGTGGAGTCAGCACTGATGTTAACTCCAGAGGAAAAATCCCCTCGACCGGGAATCGAACCCAGGTCGTCAAATTGCGAGCGCAATGTTCTGACCACTAGGCTATATCCCGCCCTGTAATACTATTACTATTACTGTATCTAGGATCTAGGATCTAGTATCTGTATCGTTACTAGGAGCATACGCATGGCTGGGACAAAGAGATTAAACTTAGTGAAGTTCCTCTATGGGGGTGCTTTGGGCCTATCAGTATAAAGAGCACCTTGTGTGCAAGAAGGGTTACTTCTAGCCATCTTTCCACCATTATGTAAAAGTAGGCTGTGACGGAATTTTACAGTGCCTCTACGGGGCACTCACAAAAATAAAAGAAACAACACACACACACACACACACACACACACACACACCACACACACACACACACACACACACACACACACAAATGAATAAACTGTGTCTGTTCAGAAATGCATCCTTACATCATTTTCTACCCATTCTTGCGATCTTTCAAGACACAGGGATACACATATACAGAACAGAGGACACACCAAAAGGCACGAATACAGCAGACATGAAAGGGAGCATACCAGAGAAGTGTAGCATGGAGTATGGTCTCTCTCCCTGGTTCCAGTCTTTCAGACTGGTCCATAACAGCTCACCTAGCCGCAGGCCAGAGTGCTTTCCATCAGGACAATATATGATTGATTACAGGTGTTCATCAGGACAATTCATTGATTACAGGTATTCACGATAGTGCTACTGCACTGGGGAATGAAAAGTCATGGGGTTCTTTCTTTTCCACCAGTTTTTGTTTAGCTTTAGGTTGGGCTTTTGTTTGTTCGTTGTTTTGTTTTTTGCTTTGGTTGTTGTTTGGTTGTTTTTTTAGGGGGAGGTTGGTTGGTTGTTTGGGTTTATATCCTTGAGGGGTGGGTGGGTGAGAGGGGATTTTCACGGATAGGCTGAAAGTAATGAATTAGAATTTCTGTGTTTTTAAACATAAGAAGAGAAAAAATAGGAAGGTAAGAAGGATTCAGAAATCTCTCTCTCTCTCTCTCTCTCTCTCTCTCTCTCTCTCTCTCTCTCTCTCTCTATATATATATATATATATATATATATATATATATATATATATATATATTATATATATATATATATATATATATATTATATATATATTATACATACATATATATATATATATATGGAAAGAGATATATATAATTATACAGATATATATTCATATGGATATTAAGGATATTTTTCTCAGTCAGCATTGAAGACATGGTAGGCTGAATGTTATGCACTCTTAATCAAAAAAGTACCCTGCATTGTTGATAAATGATGCGTATCATCAGATATCATCACTTTGTGTACAAAGCGACTGCTCTGATACTATCTATCGACAATATTTACGAAGCGTCCACGTTGTGCACAAACTGTCGTGTATGTTTAACTTGATGCCGAAAGAAAACTATCTGTTCCCAACTGACTATGAGGTACAGAGCTATTTTCGCAGACACCTTTTGTCAGTCCAGTCACAGCAACACAAAGAAGAGGAAATCAACAGACGTGTATTGAAAAGAGGTGGTGTGGTGTGGGATAGGCTGCACAGGAGTACTGACAATGGTCCACGCTATTTCCTGTCCCTGTCTGTCAGTCTGTGACACCTCTCCCCTTCCACACACAGGGTGGACGGCCAGGTAACTGACTGCCCAGATAAATCAGAAGTACATCACCAAAGTGATGCTTTATTAGTGCAGATTTTCTCAGGCTCGTGGCCACACAACAGCTTAACATTAATAATCTCCCTGTACTTTTGTGACTATCGGGATATGACAAATCGGGATATGACAAATCAACTGAGGTCCCCTGTCACACACACACACACACACACACACACACACACACACACACACAACACACACACGTGCGCGCGCGCGCGCGCACACACATACACACACACACAAGTAAACAGTTTGGGTTCAGTACTCCATCCTTACTTTATTTTCTTCTCACTCTTGCTGTCACCCAAGTCACAAGGATGCACACAACAAAAATACAATGTACACACTATAACAGCAGACATGAAAGGCAACATGTGAGGGTATATTGGCACTGGTCCTTCTCTTTCCTTTCTTTCAGGCAGGACCAGAACGACACACCCTCAGGCCAGATTACCTTTCATCAGGGTAATTGATGGATTACAGGTGTTCACGAAACTGTTTCCGCTCAGGGAAAATGAAAAACAGGATTTTCTCTTTTTTTCTTTCTGTCTTTTTTTCCCTTCCCTTCTTCATTTCTTTTATTCCTTTTTTTGGTTGTGCTTTTTTTTATAGTTTTTTTGGTGGGTTTTTGTTTGTTTGTTTCTTGTTGGGTTGTTGTTGGGTTTGTTTGGGGGGGGGGGGGTTGGGGGGGGGGAGAAATTGAAAGAAAAGAAAGAGCAGAGCAATATGAATTATCACGTTTTTAAGCATAGAAAGAAAGTAAATAAAAAGAGACAATCAAGACTGGTTTAGAGCTCTGTCTCTATCTTTGTCTCTGTCTCTCTGTTTCTCTCTCTCTCCCTCCCTCCCTCCCTCTCTCACTCCCCCCTCTCTCTACCCCCCCTCTCTCTCTCTCTCTCTGGCTCTCTCTCTTGTGGCTTTCCTTGTACTTACCCAGCTAACCATCCTGGCCATCCACCCTGTGTGTGGAAGTGGTTAGGTGTCAGAGACTGACAGGTCAGGACAGGAAATAGTGTGGACATTGCCAGCAGTCCTGTGCAGCCTATCCCACACCACACCGCCATCTTTCAAAACACATCTGTTGATTTGCTCCTCTTTGTGTTGCTGTGACTGGACTGACAACAGTAGTGGACCAAAATAGTTTTGAACAAAACCAGTTGGGAGGTGTTTTGGTTTTAAGTGTTGAGTTGGCTGTCTATGATGGCTTTTACATCACACGAATTTTTCATGAGGGATGATGGGTATGTAGTTGCTGTAGAGTGATTTGGTGGGGATCAGTGTGGGTTCTATCAAGAGTATGGCATGTGATGATTCATGTTGTTCATCAAACATACATGACATATTCTTATCAAAATGCATAACAGTCAGCCTACCCTGACCGGATTGTTGAGAAAAAACTCTGGTATATAATTTTGCAATTTGTCAGCTATGCTATTGTTTTGTGGTGTGTTTTTTTAATGAACAATACATACGATTCAGCTTACCATGACTACAAAGTGTTGAACAAGAACATCCCGTGTGTGTGTGTGTGTGTGTGTGTGTGTGTGTGTGTGTGTGTGTGTGTGTGTGTGTGTGTGTGTGTGTGTGTGTGTGTGTGTGTGAGAGATGAGAGGAGAGAGAGAGAGAGAGTGAGTGTGTGTGTGTGTGTGTGTGTGTGCGTGTGTGAGTGAGTGTGTGTGTGTGTGTGTGTGTGTGTGTGTGTGTGTGTGTGTGTGTGTGAGAGAGAGAGAGTGAGTGTGTGTGTGTGATAGAGAGAGAGGAGAGACAAGAGGAGAGAGAGAGAGAGAGAGAGAGAGAGAGAGAGGAGAGAGAGAGAGAGAGAGAGAGAGAGAGAGTAGTTGTGTGTGTGAGAGAGGGGGGGGGGGAGAAAAAGAGAGACAGAGATAGAGAATGTGAAAGAGAGAGAGAGAGAGAAAGATGGAGCGTGCATGCGTGCGTGCGTGTGCGTGCATGTGCGTGCGCAGGTGTGCAATTGAGCCCTGTACCCTGCTTGCTGGTGTCTCCTTTCTTTCTGTTGTCCACACTTTTAACACAACAATTCCTATCGTTCTGCTCTGTCAGTGAAAAAGATCCAACAAAAAGAGATCCACTTCCAGACACGTGACTGTTGTCCAGGAAAGCTGGTGACCAGTTAGCCATGTCAGCAGTTGTACCCGCCGAAAAAGGACTGGGATACCCCGGGACAGACAGGCTGACAGGCAGGGACAGGAAATAGTGGGGACCATTGCCAGCAGTCCTGTGGAGCCTATCCTACACCACACCACACCACACGATACCACACCACATCACACCACACCACACCACACCACACCACACGATACCACACCACATCATACCACACTGCACCACAACACAACACACCACACCACATCACACTCTTTCCAAAACACATCCATTGATTTCCTCCTCTTTGTGTTGCTGTGAGTGGACTGGACAAAGGCTGTGGGCAAAAATAGCTCTGTACCTCATGGTCAGCTGAAAACAGATAGTTCTCTTTCGGCATCAAGTTGAACATGTATGACAGTGTTTACAAGAACAGCAATGTTTTTGAAGTGAGTTGAAATGATAGTATCAGAGCTATCACTTTGTTTTGCTAGTAAGAGGATAATGATTATGTGATATGATGTATCGGTTATCAAGGATACAGGATGTGTTGTTGTTGTTTTTAATCAGAATACATGGCATTAAGCCTACTGTGACTGAACTGCTGACAAGAAAACAGTACCCTTAGCATCAGTGTGGTGAGAGAGAGAGAGAGAGAGAGAGAGAGAGAGGAGAGAGAGAGAGAGAGAGAGAGGAGAGAGAGAGGAGAGAGAGGGAGAGAGAGAGAGAGAGAGAGATTATATCAGAGAAAGAGACAGAGGAAGGGGAGGGAGGGAGGAAGTCTAGAATATAATTAACTTCCCTTAACTCTGAATGAGTCATCAGGGAATTAACTGAAATTTTAGGTATTGTGTTGTATTGCATTGAGTTGGAATTGTACTATATTGTCTCATGTAATGTGTTGCTATTGCATTGTATTGTATTGTATTTTGTTGTATTGTATGTATTGCTTGCTGTATTGTATTGTATTGTATTGCATTGTACTGTACTGATCTGGCATTAATATTATATTGTGTTGTATTGTATGTACTGATGATAATTATATTGCTTATCGCAAACACAATCAGATAAACAGTCAGACAAGCTATATTTCTGACAGTGTAAGCTTTGCTCTCTCTCTCTCTCTCCCCCCCCCCCCTCCATCTCTCTCTCTCTCTCTCTCTCTCTCTCTCTCTCTGCTCTCTCTCTCTCTCTCTCTCTCTCTCTCTCTCTCTCTCTCTCCATTTCAAAATCTCGTAAATCAAGTTACGCATGGATGACACTACAAAATGGATTTAAAAACTAGGGTAATAAGATCTTGTTGAAGGCCCAACCATACAGAAACCAATTCCGGCTTTCTGCTGCTACAACATTGTCTGACAACAATAGCTGCTCTACTGCTATTGTCTGACAACAATAGATGCTCTACTGCTATTGTCTGACAACAATAGCTCTTGCACTGCTACTGTGTGACAAACAATAGTGTCTAAGCTGTCACGCATATTCGGTTGAGTGGCACAGAGGGGAAAAAAGGAGATTCTTTTTAGCTGATGGTCCATAGCGTGCGTTTCCATTGTCTAAAACAATGTTCAAACAAAGGTGGTAAAAGAATTGTTTTTCTGGTAGTGTGGGGGGCGAGGAGGGGGGGAGGGAGTGGTGTGTGTGTGTGTGTGTGTGTGTGTGTGTGTGTGTGTGTGTGTGTGTGTGTGTGTGTGTGTGTGTGTGTGTGTGTGTAATGTGTGTGTGTGTGTTGTGTGTGTGTGTTGGCATGGCATTGTATGCTATGCTATGTTATGCCATGTTACGCTATGCGATGTTGTGTTGTGCTGTGCTATGTTGTACGATGCTGTGTTATGCTATGCATGCTATGTTGTATTGTGCTATGTTATGTAACGTTATGTTCTGTTGTGCTATGTTGTTCTATGCTCTGTTGTGTTGTACTGTGCTGTGCAACCCTATGCTATTTTATGCTACCCTATGCTATTATGCTATGCTATGCTATGCTATGCTAGGCGAAAGATGGCGAAAGGTGGATGGATTTTAAAGCTGCATAAGACATTAAGCACACGTCCATCCACCAAGTCGGAATCCTGCTATCTAAATAGTTGAAGGAAAAAAGTAACGATTGCATACGTAAAAATCTCATGATTGGTGAACTTCTGAGCAAGGAACAACAGCAAAAAACAGCAACAAGGAACAGCCGAGGAACAACAGTATAAAAAAACCTCCATAAAAAACAAAAGCACACGTCCACACAGAATTATGGCTTTTAAAATCCTTCTGTAGGACTTGGTAGGGGAATAAAGCCAGAACCAGGATTAAATCCAGAAGAGAAAGATCAAACAGACGTAAAAAAGGTAAGGTGAAAGTGTCCCATAACCCATGTAGTCGTAAGGGAGCGAGACATCATAGACCTCAGCTTCTCTAGGGGTTAGCATATTGAGGGTGGCGCCCATCTCCTCTCCATCGCTACTTTACCTTCCCTGACCTTAAAGAGAGCAGGTACACATTTACAGCTGGGTGAACTGGGAGACTGTACTAAACCCAAGGCGCACAAACGGTCACTCATCCAACTGGTAACCACACTCGATGCTGCTTAACCTTAGCTTGGGGAAAGCGAGCGCTCTGACCACTGAGCTATTCCGTCCCTAGACGACCCAACAGAAATTCGAACCTTCACCTTCAGAAAACTCCAGAAGGCAAGTGTGATGTTCTGACCACTGAGCTATCTGCCCTCTGCACTAAGTAAACATACTGAACAAAACTGAAATGGAAAGACAGAAACAAAGAGAAGGAGAGAATGGAACAGATCTACAACAGGAAACGTGTACTAGGAGACAGATGCAAAGAAAAAACGTGGCGGAATTACAGCAAGACAGTATATTCGGAGAGAGAGAGACAGACAGACAGAGACAGAGACAAAGAGAGACAGAGAGAGACATAAAGAGACAGACAGAGAGACAGAGACAGAGACAAAGAGAGACACAGAGAGAGATAAAGAGACAGACAGAGAGACAGAGACAGATGGAGACAGAGGGAGAGAGAGAGAGAGAGAGAGAGAGAGAGAGAGATAGATAGATAGATAGATAGATAGATAGATAGATAGATAGATAGATAGATAGATAGATAGATAGATAGATAGATAGATAGATAGATAGATAGATAGGTATATAAAGAGACACAGAGAGAGAGAAAAGCAGGAGAAAGTAAACATCCAAGAAAATTGACATCCGCAGGAAAACATCTGATTCTATCAAGCATGAAAGTCCTACATTCGGACAATGCCGGTCATCACGAGAAACGGTGTACAAATAGAAACCACCGCAGACAAGCCAGTGCAGGAACACACACGTGTAGAAACCTTAGACTCGATGGTATTTGAGCAGATATTGTGTTGCTGTGGTTGCTGCTGTGGTTGCTGCTGCTGCTGATGTAGTTAGTCATCATCATTAGCATTGTGGATTTAAACACAAATGACTGTCCAGGGTCACGTCAGTAATAAGAAAAGATGATAGAAAATGAAATTGGAAAAAGCCCCAGAGAATAAACTTTGGACATGATGTGGCTTGCTTCATCCTTTCTTTTTCACCAGGAAAAAAAGAAGAAAGGAAACTAAGTAGAAACGTCATCATAAATTATTAACAGAAACATAATTTTATGTCAAAAAGTGATTCTAGCGACACAAACTTGTCTGTGATGTACAAAAAGTATCATCAAAATCGACCATTAATCTTATCAGTAGGGATTAGGAGCGCGCGCGCGCACACACACACACACACACACACACACACACACACACACACACACACACGCACACGCACACACATGCACACACGTGCGCACACCGCGCGCGCACGCGCACACATACACACACACACGCACGCATGCGCACACACACACACATACACACACACACAAAAGAATCCTGAGACAGAAACTACACACGAATGACATAACAGAAAAAAGAGTTTTTAAAAATATGAAAACCATGAGACGGGTAAAATAGAATATAAAAAAAACACTTTTCTAGCACAGAATGTTCAAAGAATGATGAGCCCTTGAAATATGTATGAGGCTAACAGCTTTGCTTCACGCAAAACCGGTAAACTTAAAGTGGAATGGAGTGAGGGGGGGGGGATGCAGTATCAAGCTACCGTTTTGTTTGTTTTAGTAAAAGAATGACAGAAGAGGAAGAAGGGCAACATATTTATTTATTTATTTATATCCAGGATAATGGAATAAGCACTCGTGTTCTTTTTTACATCCAGTCCCCGTGTTTATGCGGTTTTGTAAATTTGTCATCTGTACCCATCAGCACACAATGGCCTTCACTTCCGAAAAGCGGAACGGGTTTTAACGTGTGCGCAAGATGTTCTGCGTGCGTTCGCACACAGGACCATGGTTTATTGTCTCATCCGAAGGACTTTTGGGGAGAGTGGAGTCTGCACTGATGTTAACTCCAGGGGAAAATATCCCCTCCAACGGGAATCGAACCCGGGTCGGCAACATAGAGTCAGCGAGTAGGAAAACAGAGGGGGGGGGGGGGGGGAGAAGTGTAACAATACAGAAGGAAAAGAGAGATACAGTACACTGCAGTGGCAGACAAACAAAGAAACAAACAGAGACTGACAAAGAGAGAGAGACAGACAGACAGACAGACAGACAGAGACAGGGAGAGACAGAGAGAGACAGAGAGAGACAGAAACAGAGAAAGAGAGGAGACAGACAGACAGATGTAGGAACAAAGACGGAAGTGCACAGAGGAGGTCAGGCAGTGAGAAAACAAACTGACAGACAAAGACACCTGAACCAAAAGTAAAAAATAAAAATAAAACTTCTATCAACTCAAACAAATCACTACACACCAACCAACCCCAAGCTGAGGACTCCATTTCCACGAAGCCTGATAGGAAAACGTATAGATCTATAGAGTAACGAAACAGCATCACCAACAAATCGATGGCGTTTTCTAAACATACAGATAGAAACCTTTAACAAGAAAATTTTCGCCTGTGAAGAGAGAGAGAGAGAGAGAGAGAGAGAGAGAGAGAGAGAGAGAGAGAGAGAGAGAGAGAGAGAGAGAGAGAGAGAGAGAAGAGAGGAGAGAGAGAGAGAGAGAGAGAGAAACAGACAGACAGACAGACAGACAGAGACAGACAGAGACAGACAGAGAGACAGAGACAGACAGACAGAGACAGAGTGAGTGAGTGAGTGAGAGACAGACAGACAGACAGTGACAGACAGACAGACAGACAGAGAGAAACAGACAGACAGACAGAGAGACAGAGACAGACAGACAGACAGACAGAGACAGAGTGAGTGAGTGAGAGACAGACAGACAGACACTGACACGACAGACAGACAGACAGACAGACAGACAGACAGACAGAAGAGAGAGAGAGAGAGAGAGAGAGAGAGAGAGAAGAGAGAGAGAGAGAGAGAGAGAGAGAGAGAGAGAGAGAGAGAGAGAGAGAGAGAGAGAGAGAGAGAGAGAGAGAGAGAGAGAGAGAGAAATACATACTCTGGATGGAACAGAGAAATAATGAAACCGCCCAACCATCAAGAAACCCATCAATACGTTTCTAAACAAAGACAGGCCGATCCCGAACAAAGAGGAGCTACAGGGAAGTGGGTGAATAAGTAATGACAAATGACAGAGAGACAGAGAGAGACAGAAACAGAGAGAGACGGAGATGAGAGAAAGAGAGAGACAGATAGACAGACATATCAGAATCAAATCAAGAGACGTGAGGAAGGATGGAAGGTGTGTGCATGTATGCATTTATCATGATCACAGATAGATAGATAGATAGATAGATAGATAGATAGATAGATAGATAGATAGATAAATAGATAGATAGATAGATAGATAGATAGATAGATAGATAGATAGATAGATAGATAGATAGATAGATAGGCAGGCAGGCAGGCAGGCAGGCAGGCAGGCAGGCAGGCAGGCAGATAGATAGATAGATAGATAGATAGATAGATAGATAGATAGATAGATAAGATAGATAGATAGATAGATTGATTGATTGATTGATTGATTGATTGATTGATTGATTGATTGATTGATTGATTGATTAATTGATTAATATATGTGTGCTTGTTTTTTTGTTTATATACAAATATAATATACGTATGGTATGGTATGGTATGGTATGGTATGGTATGGTATGGTATGGTATGGTATGGTATGGTATGGTATGGTTATACCACTTTTAGTCACAGCAAATTTTTCTGCGTGAAATTCAGCGTGCTATCTCTGTGTAGAGCGCATCGCCACAAGAGCAGCGCCACCCCTTTTAAAAGATACTTTCTGTCCGTGTGTATGTTTCACTGTGATGATATCTTTTCCCCTTATGAAAGTGGATTTTTCTTTTGTCTATAGATAGATAGATATCTGTGTTTGTTTGTCTGTTTGTATACAAATATAATACACGTATGGTATGGCATGGTATGGTACGGACGGTACGGAGTTTTTACCAGGGACAACTCTCTGGTTGTGGGTTTCTTTATATGTGTGAGATGTGGGTTGGCCTGCATATTGGACCTCAGTTTATTGTTCCATGCAAAAGACTAATACACAGACCACCCCTTAAGGCTTAGTGATAGGAAGGAAAAGTTCAAAATCAAACAAGGATCGAACCCGCAACTTCTCTCTTTCTGCACGAGCACATGGCCTCTAGGCCACGCCCATCAAGTTATGGACCACTGAGCAAATATTGAACAGTCCAAAAATGTTTCAGCACTTTACCGTATTTGCTATAAACATGTTAAAACTTGAAACCTTCTCCTGGGCAAATAGTGCCATTCAGCTTTGCCTTAAACCCTTACCACTTCACAATGCTAGTGGGGGAGGGGGTGTTGTGTGTGTGTGTGTTGTGTGTGTGTGTGTGTGTGTGTGTGTGTGTGTGTGTGTGTGTGTGTGTGTGTGTGTGTGTGTGTGTGTGTGTGCGTGCGTACGTTACGTATGAGCGTGAGTGTGTGTGTGTGTGTGTGTGTGTGTGTGTGTGTGTGTGTGTTGTGTGTGTGTGTGTGTGTGTGTGTTTTGTGTGTGTGTGTGTGTGTGGTGTGTGTGCGTGCGTGAGTGCGTGTGTGTGTGTTATGTGTGTGTGTGCGTACTTGCGTATGACGGGAGAGAGTGTGTGTGTGTGTGTGTTCGTATGTGTGTTTGTATGTGTGTTTGTATGTGTGTGCCTGTTTGCCTGTCAGCCTGTCAGGCTGTGTGTCAGTCAGTGTGTCTGCCTGTAATTCACTTCCTTGAACAAGGCAGACGGCGACACGGCCATCACTAATGGACAGACTTTATCAACTTCAGACTCGCTCGCTGCATGCCTGGAGCGTCAGTCTGCCATAACGTGTTCTACAGCTCTGTAAACATTAACCTCAATGGTGGTCACGGTGCTGCTAAACGCACGCATGCATGCATGCACACACCCGCGTGCACGCAAGTACACACACTCGCACGCACACAAGTACACATGCACGCGCGCGCACACACACACGCACGCACACACGCACGCACACACACGCACGCACGCACGCACGCACGCAAGTACACACACTCGCACGCACACAAGTACACATGCACGCGCGCGCACACACACACGCACGCACACACGCACGCACACACACGCACGCACGCACGCACGCACGCGCAACACACACACACACAAAACACACACACACACACACACACACACACACACACACACACACACACACACACACACACACACACACACGGTGGGGGGGGAGGGGAGGACAGGATAGCTTGGTGATTAGAGTGATGCACTCGTGATCTGCTGACCCGGATTCGAGTCTCGTTCTAGAGGATTTTTCCTCTGGAGTTAACATCAGTGCCGACTCTACTCCTCCAAAAGAATTCAAATGAGACTTTAAATCGATGATCCGTGTGCTAACGCAGCAGAACATCTTGTACACACGTTAAAACCCGTTCCGCTTTTGGGAAGAGTAGGCCTTTGTGTTACCGGTGGGAACAGATGACAAAATTGACAAAACTATATACACACAGGGACTGGTTGTAATAAAGCACACGAGTCCTTATTCCATCATCCTCGAAATAAAAGAATAAATAATAATATTAAAATTGAAAAGGCAGGAAAAGATCTGGGTGTGATCATATTCCAAGAAAAACAGCAACTCACATATTCGGAGAGACAGACAGACGGACAGACAGACAGAAAAAAATATGGAGACAATAGCAGAAACGAAGAAAAAAAATAATGTGCGCAAAGTATGGATTTGTTTTGAAAGCTGTAATTATACTAAGTGTGATCCTTAGTTCGCTGCTGTATGGGTTCAAAGGTAAGTTTTAAGCAAACAGCACCAAGTAAAGCATGGAACCTCTGACAACACACCGTGTGTGTGTGTGTGTGTGTGTGTGTGTGTGTGTGTGTGTGTGTGTGTGTGTGTGTGTGGTGGTGTTCGTGCGTGCGTGCGTGCGTGCGTGCGTGCGTGCGTGCGTGCGTGTGTGTGTGTGTGTGTGTGTGTGTGTGTGTGTGTGTGTATGTATGTATGTATGTATGTATGTATGTGTGTGTGGTGTGTGTGTGTGCGCACGTGTGTGTGTGTGTGTGTATATATATATATATATATATATATATTATATATATATATATATATATTAAAATAATTATATAATAATTTTATATAATAATTATATATTGTATGTGTGTTTATTTCATTTATTTCATTCTTTTATATCGAGGATAATGAAATAAGCACTCATGTGTGTTTATGTGTGCGTGCGTGCGTGCGTGCGCGCGCGCGTATGTGTGTGTGTGAACATATCACTGCAAAAAAAGTGTGCACACAGCCGGAGGGGTAATGTCCGTGGCTTAGAACTGGTCCTAATCATCCTAAAAGCATTGATTGTTAAGTTTGACTCTTGATGGTACCTGGTGATTTAGTTTCGGCCAGGTTGAAGAGGAAGGTACCTAGAGCTATAGTAAGATTCCTCCAATGGACTCCAATGGGAAAAAAACAGAGAAAAAAGAGAGATACAGAGAAATATAGAGACATACAGAGTACACAGATAGAAAGATAAAGACATACAGAGACAGACAGAAAGACAGACAGAGAGAGAGAGACATGCAGAGTACAAAGATAGAAAGATAAAGACATACAGAGACAGACAGAAAGACAGACAGAGAGAGAGAGACATGCAGAGTACAAAGA
>CM060320.1:267465-269965 GCA_030674155.1 Stramonita haemastoma
GACTTCGGGACTTCAGCCCTTTTACTGACATGGGCCTTTGGGGCCACAAAACAAAAGAAAAGTGGGCATGGGGAAAAGGGGGCTCACGACAAGTGTTTTTAAATAATTACTACAAACCATACAGTAAAAGGGTTAAAACGGGACACATTGTTTGGTGAAAACAACCCATATTACATCAGCCATGACATGAATATTCATTTGTTAACAAAAATACATACAAAAATATTCGAAAGACCACAATTTTTATGTAATTTGGGGAACTCATAAAACTTGAAAATAATTTTTTACAAATTTATTTTACTTCCCCTTTTAGAGAGAGAAAAGAGAGAGAGGGAGGGAGGAGGAGAGAGAGAGAGGAGGGAGAGAGAGGAGGGAAAAGAGAGAAGGAGGGGAGAGAGAGAGAGAGGGGGGGGGGGGGGAGGGAGAGGGGGAGAGAAAAGAGAGAGGGAGAGAGAAAAACAATGAAACATTTTTTAAATTAAGGGAAAATAGATTTGGGCAAAAGAGAGAGAGAGGGAGGAGAGAAAAGGAAGAGAGAGAGAGAGGAGAGGGAGAGAGGAGGGGGAAGAGAGAGGAGGAGAGAAAAGAGAGAGGGGAGAGAGAGAGGATTCGTTTACATTATAAATTCTTTTCATTCTTTCATTCACTCATTCATTCTTTCCTTCCCTTTCTTTCTTTGATTCTTGCTTATTTTCTGTTTGTTTCTTCTTTTCTGTCGTCCTTCCTTTTCTTTCTTTCTTTCTTTCTTTCTTTCTTTTCTTTCTTTCTTTCTTCCTTCCTTCCTTCCTTCTGTCCTTTCTTTTTGTCTTTGTCGACTATTTTCAGGCAACAAGTATCGAAATCACAGACGAGCAGATCGAAGTTCTCCTGAACAGATGGATACGGATGGCGATGGTGAAATCGACTTCAGGTAGGTCCAGAAAGAACAGGTGAGGTCAGCCAGTGCCCCTATGACCCTCCACTGGACCCTGTAATCCCCAATCCTTAAGCCTTCAGTCCACACACCTAGGTCCCTGTTTTACGGCTGTATCTTGATATGTGTCTCCACGTTTCTCTATGCTGATGTTCCTTACCTTGCAGTTCCTTTTAAACCCTGCAGTTGACAATGATTGGAGTGATTAATTAATGATTACCTGTTCTGAGTGCTGGTGGTTGAACACGCCTAATATGGTCATTGCGGGGAAAATTGATGCTTCATGTTTCGTGCTGATTCCTTTAGGCTTTTTAAAAAACCTTATGCCGTCTCATTTTCTGTGATAATGCTGTCTCCCCCCCCCCCAGCATTTATTCTAATGTCTCTGCTTCCCCCCACCCCCGGACATACCTGGGCTTGTCATGTATCTACAGGCTCAGAAATCCATGTAATGTTTATCAATGTTAGTCTGCCCTGAGGGTGTTGCACTGCTGCTGGGATACTTTAGTGTTGTTCGTTGATGCTTGTTGTGATCCACTCATTATACGTGGGACAACCTCTACTAAGCCCCCATTGGACCATAAGAGCAGCTTAGTAGCGGAGCCAGACTGAGCAAGACATTCCCCCGAGATGATGACCGCCGTAATTTCACCCTAGCGACCTTTTCCCATGAACCTCCAACCCCAAAGGCTTTGACACATACTCACCACAGGCACAGAACTGTATGGGGAAACCGAAAACCAGGGTCACCATGAGACCAGAATAACTGGGGCCACCGAATCAGGCAATTTCTATTATTGCATGATGATCATGGTGATGAGGATGATGTAATAATGCTTCTGTGGAAGTGCATCTGCTTTGAGACTTCTTGACAGGGTTGTACGCTAAGTTTACTATCAGATATTTATATCTCGGCGTCAAAACGGCCTGAGAGATACAGACCACCTGCAGCGTTGGTCAGGTAATGTAGGTAACACTGTCAGAACTGCATTCGAAAAGGGGATGAAGCATGACTGAGAGCTCTGTCCGTTTACCCCGATGGAACGTAACAAAGTCACTGTGGGTAGGAGCTGGCCAGAGTAAAAAACAACAACAAAAACAATAACAATAAGAAGACAATCCCCGACCCAAGAGAAAAAAAACAAACAAACAAAAAGCCTCCAACCCAACAACAAATCAACAAACAAAACTAATCCATTTCACTCTTTATGGGATTCGAACTTGCGACCTTCTAGTCAGTAGCCGAACGTACTAACCACTGTACCACAGCGGCTGGTGTGTCTATTTTTGTCTGTTTGTCTGTTTGTTTGTTTACGCGAGTATGCCATATTAATTTGAACGATATGCATACTGTAAGAATTTGTAAAACTATTTTCACATGTTCAGAATGAATCATTTTCGATGTATTGATCAAACCCAATGATGCATAGCGCACATAAAACAATCCCTGGCTTGCTGCTTATTCATGTTCTCCTCCATCATCTGTGAACATTGTGTGTGTGAGGTGGGATAGGGGATCCACTGGCTGCTTACGTGGCCTATGGGGATGCAAGTGTGATTAATTGTATCAAGTGTGTCAGATATGCT
>CM060320.1:274965-292706 GCA_030674155.1 Stramonita haemastoma
TCTTCTTCGTCAAACACTCGGACAGCAGCCACTGTTGTCTGGTTTATGAGCGAAATGCGCTGCACTGCCATTCAGTGCCTGTCATGTCAGGCCCTGAGCATCTGACTTCGGCGTGGGAGAGAATTGTTCTCTTTGAAGTCCTTCTGGAAATAAAGGGCAGGAGAATGGACCAAGAAGGCAAGACATACACAAGAAGGAGGTGACAGGAAGGAAAGGGACAAGGCAGAAACAAAGAGAGGGATAGAAAAGAGGGAATTCCTAGCACAGGATCTCCAGAAAGTGGAGATGCTATTTATACTGACTATACCGGAATCCCCAAGAGGGACCAGACCTTTTGGTACGAAAGCCTTTTCTTACTTAGCTCTTTAAGCACAGCAGCTAAGAACAGCATGCACTGTTGTTGTGACCATACTGCATTCAACAACGTTGCATGTAAATGATATGCAGCCAATAGACAATTGACAAAAATCTTTAATGACCTCAGGTACCTCTATAGCAAGCCCTTCAGGGAGACTATGAATTGATGTCCTGTGTGCGCACGCGCCCCTCCCCCCCCCCACACGCACGCATGCACACATACACATGCAGAGTACATTGTGTACACGTTAAAAAACCCTTTTAGCTTTCGTAGAAGAGTAGGCCAGCTATGGCCGGTGGGATGGACGACACATCAACATACCCAGCATGCACACTGCTACCTGGAGAGGGATGGACTCCGCCAGGTTCCACTTGCTCAAGAAACACTGCCGAAAAAATATGACTTCTAAAGGAGTTAAGGGACAAGTCATGTGGCCTGAATCGTGAAATGAGAGATCTGTGTTGTGTATGTGTGTGTGTGTGTTGTTACGGCAGAAAACCCAAACTGGCTTTAATCACTGCATCTTTATCACTCGTGTTAAAGTTGATGTGTGTCCTAATACTGACGATAATTATTGAACAGTTGATTCTGCAGTTACACAATGTTATTGATTACTTTCCAATTGTGTGCCATGATATTGTTACATGAAACTGTGTGTACGTATAGTTTGTGAAAATATACAGTGTACATCTTAATTGTAGTGCTCATTGTATTTTATTGCTGGTGGTGATATTATGTCAATTAAAAATAAACCAAATAATTATGTAAATATGGGCGTTTTGGGTGGTTGTTTTTTTTCACAAAGAGAACATGTGTGTGTGTGTGTGGGCGCATGTGCCTATAATTATGTATGCACGCACATATGTGTGTGTGTGTGTAATTTATTGTGAAGTATTTATTTCACCTACATATTGAACGATTTCACTTCCAATTTTCCAAGAAGGATAGCGAGTAGAGAGGGCGGAACAGCCCATACATTATGCACCCATCTGTCTATCCCCTCCCCCTAAATCAATAAATGAATGCAGGGCTAACATTAATGCATAATCAAATTGCCGGCGAAGCCTGGATTGCATGCTAGGTATTTTCATATCTTTACAAACTCACAGACAGGCAGAGAGACAGACAGACAGATACACACACACATACACACACAAAAAAAACATGCAGACACACAAACACACACATACACACACAAACATACACACAGACACAAACACAAACACACACAGACACGGACACACACACATACACACACACACACACAATTTAATTTTCACTTTAGAGGTGACGACTTAGATATAAAACATTTAACTCCCGTTCTACCTGGACTTTTGCACAGTAACAGATCCGACGGCGCCAAAACAGTGCTGTACTGTATGCATACACACTATACTTGCATCTTTGAAATGCGTGGCGCCGGACTTGTGGCGACACCACAGCGCCGAAGACGGAATCCTGGCTTGAATATAGCAGGTTTATCGGAACGAAAGCTGGTACAGTGTGGGCACTAAAGCGTAGCAATACACGTAATTGATTAATGGATTGAATTTTTGATCGGTAATACCCCACGTTAAATTGATTGATCGATTTATTTTTTATTGATAATCATTTTTTTTCAAGGGTGACAAATAAGTATTAATATACTTTTTTTCTCCATCCCTGAGAGAGAGAGAGAGAGAGAGAGAGAGAGAGAGAGAGAGAGAGAGAGAGAGAGAGAGAGAGAGAGAGAGAGAGAGAGAGAGACTCGAACTCTCCTATGGTAACACTATATTGCTGTCAATGCTGCTGCTGATTCGTGAAGCACGCGCAAAATGACCATGTTCACTCCTAGAGGGGAGGGGGGGGGTGGTGGCGGGAACTGAGTTGTCCTGTAGCCTAAGCCCTCTCACTTTCATCCAACATTCGACAAACTGAAGGTGACCACTGCACAAGAATCTGTGTGTGCATTGTGGCTGCTCCGCCATTTTGACCTGAGCCTACAGGTAAGTTTTCTTACTGGTTATGGTACTGGTTTTAGTTTTCGTGGTTTTTATTTGAAGTATGAGAAAGTCCTGAAGCACAAGCAGAATATTATATTGTGTGTACCAAAAATAAAGTGGCACAGTTAATGATCAGGGTGCGGCAGTTTCCCCATTTCTTCATCAAACTCTCCTACAGCAAGTATTGTTGTCTGTTATATGAATGGAAAGGCATTGCGCTGCCGTTAAGCGCCCCACAAGTCAGGCCCAGTGCATTCAACTTCGGTGTGGCCAAGAGTTGTTATATCTTAAGTCTTTTTAGATTATAAGTCAGAGGAAAGGACAAAGAAGGCAGAAGAGTTTTAATAGACAAGGAGGTGACAGGAAGCAGAGGAACACGGCCGAAATGGAGGAATAAAAAAGAGGGAATTGCTAGCACAGAACTTCCAGGTATCTAGGGCAGGCCCTGTCAGGCTGGGGAGGGGGGGGGGGGGTCCGTTTGTTCCCTCTCCTGTGATATCTATTCGTTTATATAGGATGCGAAGTTACATGACTATTTTTTGTTCGTCCGTGGGCTAGTGCTCCGAGGTTCACCAATGGTGACATTAAGTATTTGGCCATATTTGCCCACCATGAAAGTAGCTGTAATTCAACTTTGAGGATGGGGAAAGAAACCACTGCGTATGCGTTTGCTTTGTTCTATTTGTTGTGTTTGTATTGCTTTG
Organism: Stramonita haemastoma; assembly: GCA_030674155.1. NCBI lineage: Eukaryota > Metazoa > Mollusca > Gastropoda > Neogastropoda > Muricidae > Stramonita > Stramonita haemastoma. The sequence goes on from CM060320.1 coordinate 278,010, forward strand.
TTATATCTATTTGTTGTGTCTGTATTGCTTGCTTTGTTCTTTATCAAGGCTTTCTCTCTCGGTGTTGTGGTTTTTCTCTCTGCTTGCCTTTCCTCTGTTACTTTTGACCTTTTTTCTGTTTCTGTATAGTTTCGTTCTGCCCCTTTTTCCTTGCATTCATTTTACTTTTTGTTTTATTTCTTTGTGTTTTACCTTGTTTCTCTTTCTCATCTTTGTCCCCCGCTCTTTCTTCCTCCCTCTGTGTGTGTGTGTGTGTGTGTGTGTGTGTGTGTGTGTGTGTGTGTGTGTCTGTGTCTGTGTCTGTGTCTGTATCTGTCTCTCTCTATGACCCCCCCCCCCCTTTCTTGAAAAAAAACCTGTCAGTCTTTGTCTGCCTTTGTCTGTCTGTCTGCCCTCCCTCTCTCTCGTGAAACAAATTTGTATGTCTGTCTGTGTGTCTGTTTGTGTGTCTGTGTGTCTGTGTGTTTGTCTGTCTCTGTGTCTGTCTGTCTGTCTGTCTGTCTGTCTGTCTGTCTGTCTGTCTCTCTCTCTCTCTCTCTGTCTCTCTCTCTCTCTCTCTCTCTCTGTCTCTCTCTCTCGTCCTTCTTTCGTTTCTCTTTTCTTTCTGTGTGTTCTCCTCTGAAGGGGATTATTTCCTTGTGCAGTAACACCACAGAACCAACGTCAACCAACAAGCAGCTGCACAGGTATGCAGGCCGGCAAAGCAGAACCTCGGGATGGACACGCTAACGTAAAAACAAGCCGAAAGAAATAAGCCAGCCAGTTAGCCACCCAGTTAGCCAGCCTCTGAGTGAAAAACAAAGAAAAAGGAGAAAGCCCCTCCCCACCCCCCCCCCCCCCCCCCCCCCCCGCCCAAAGTTAGCACCGTCAACGCTGATGCCCCGTAATGCATGTTGGAAAGAACTCTGCTTACCCATGAAGGGTTTCAAAACTGTGCCAAACCGACATTCTCATTTCTGATTTGGCGACGACTTGAGACCAGCACGTTTTGTAAACACAGAAAACTCACACCATCATGCATCGTCACCATGCCACGTAGCGCTATTGTCTCCCTGAGGCTACAGGTAAGTGTTGTATTTTGCGTGTAGTGTGTCGATTTGTTTTGTTGTTGGTGATTGTCTTCAATGTTTGAATTGAAAACGTATAGAAAAGTACTTGGGGATGGGGGGGGGGGGGGGGGGGGGGGGGAAGAAATTCGTATTGCAGGTTGAAGAAGAAATTATGGTAGACCTATGCGGCTAGGTTTTCGTATGCATCCACTCATGTGACTTTTGTTTTTTTTTAAATCGAGAATAAAGGATCGAATAAGCACTGGTGTGCTTTTTCTTCTTTACATCCAGCTAAATCGTGCATGCAGTTATACAAACTGAATCAAAGCTTGTTTACAAAAAGACTTCCATTCTAGCACAGCTGGGTCAGCTGTGTCGCTAAAATAGAGCGGGTTTCTCAACCATTATTCGCGTATGAAAGAACTTGGAGAGCTCATAACCAAATTTAGAACTAGTGGTAATTTTTCCCTAAAATTTCTGCCGTCAAAATAATTATGTATAAACAATAAAGGGATGCAACAAAATTGTTTGAAAAATGCTTGCAGTCTTTTCTATGAAGGCAGATATCTGTACATGAAGTCGGGGTGAGGTGCACCAGAGAAAATCCTTTACATTAATTTTTCTTTGATATTCTTAGTTCTATTAGTCTATGTAGATATTATTTTGCATTTATTAATCTATTCATAAATTATTCAAATGATTCTTTCTGACGGGTTTCCTCTGCACAAAATGAATGCAGTATTCTACAGAGTTATATCCTCTTGACGTGTATTTTTTTTTTTAATTTATTCTTTTATTTTATTTTTCTTCTTTTTTTTTTTTTTTTTTTGGGGGGGGGGGGGGGGGGGGGGGGTCCTTGGCTAGAGCCTCGAGGTTCTCCAACTGAGATTTTCGCTTTGCAACCGCTTTCATTCCCACATTGGGGTAGCCGCATTTTGGCTACGGGAATGATGTCTGAACATGACACGGGTGGTACACACAGGCACGTGTGCACACCACACCGCGCGCACACACGCGCGCACACACGCATGCATGCAAACACACATGCATGCGCACACACGCACTCACACACACCCACGATGATGCGCATACATACACGCGGTGTGTGCGCGCGGGTGCGCGCGCGCGCGAACACATACACACACATGTGTGCGCACTCTTTGCTCTCTCTCTCTCCCTCCCTCTCTCTCTCTCTCTCTCTCTCTCTCTGTCTCTATTTCTCAACCCCCACCTCCCCCCATCTCTCTCTCCCCTACTTCCTCTCTCTTCCTCCCCCCTCTCTCTCCTTCATTTAGACACACATTCATTTATCATACAATTCGTTTGTCTGTATTTCCAGATTCTTTGCAGCAATATTCGACCTACACACAGCACGATGCTGGACTTTGTATGATTCCCAGTGATCTTGCTTTGTTAGGCCCACGTTGGTGGTCAAGGGTAGGGAATGGAGGACAGAATTTCACAAAATTCTTTCATAAGTTTTTGTTTTCTTGGGATCTGGTACAAAAGTCGGGGCTGTCTTCAGAATAGAAATAGTGCGTTACCCTCATTCCTTGTTTTTTCTTTGTGGACTCAAGTTTGCAATAGTTTAGCTAGGCGTTCATCATTAAAGTTATCATTAATGCAAAGCTTGCTATTCAGGCAGTACCTGTATATTATTTTCCTTTTGCTCTTGTCAGATTTTGCCCCTTGAAGTTCTGTGCTCTGGCTTTGGGTTTCAGTCTTTTGTGTTGGCATAGGTGTCAGTCTTTGTGTCCAAGTGTCTGTCTTTTGTTTCTGGCTTTGGCACCAGTATTGGTGTCTAGGTGTAGTTTTACTCTGTGTCCAGCTTGCATTCTTTGAGTCCAGGTTTGTGTCTTTGTGTCCAGGTCCGAGTTTGTCTTTGTGTCTGTCTTTGGTTTGTCTTTGTGTTTGTTTTCGGTTTGTCTTTGTGTCGGGCTTTGGTTTCAGTCTTTGTGCCAGATTTTGTCTTTGTATCCAGGTTTGTTTTCGTGTCAAGTTTGTCTTTGTGTCTGGCTTTGGTTCAGTTTTTGTTGGAGCTTCCCTGTCGGCTGTCTTCAAATGATCACTGGGCACCTTGCGATTGCAATCAGTATTCCTTGCAAAAAAAGACATTAGTAACAAACTAAAACTAAGTTTTTAAAAATAGAGATAAAATAACAACATAAACCAAAAATAAATCTAGCAAAAATAAAATGATAAAAATTCAGGGAAAGAAAAGTAGGGTTTAGTCTAAACTTGAACTGAAAGGAGATAAAACAAAATAAAATGATATAAAAGTGAGGCGTAGTCGAAACTAAAATGAATTAAAACCAAAAATAAAATAAAATAAAATAAAATAAAATAAAGTAAAATTACATAAAATAAAATCAAAAACAAACAAAATTAAAAAACCCAAAATAAATTGAAATAAAATAGGGAAAAAACATTGCAAGAAATCTGAGTGCAATCTGGGTGACAGTGATCTATCTTCTCATCTGAAAACACTACCGCCTCCGACAATGGCTTGGAGACTAGGGTCATGAGGTATTGTTAGTCATCCTTTTCCATTTCTGATGGGTTCCTGAGGTTTGAACATGTCACCACCTATAACGACTTTCATTCGGTTTTCCTGAGGTTTTGCCACTCGCCATCCCCTTCCAGCTCTGACAGGTTTCCTTATGTCTGAAAATGCCAGCGGCTTTCACACAGTTTTCATGAGGTATTGAGAACAGATCATTCCTCCATTGCTAAGGCGTTTCCTTGTCCTTCCCCTCCTTTATTCAACATGGGTCCTAACCTGGTGGTGAGTCGTTATGTGGATCATCCTGAAGACTCAACAGTGGGGCCAGGTTCTGCTGATCATCACCTTGGAGTCATCTGCTGCATGAGATCCTGGCATCTGTAAGTAGTGTGCAGCTGCAGATGAGACCCGATTCCGGTATCAGTTTCTTTATGATTTTATTTTTTAAATCTAAAATATATATTTAATTTCACTTTAGTTTCTGTATCCTTTTTCTGTAGAATCATTTTTTTGTTCTGAGTCTCGTGTTCAGGAGAATCAAGTTCACCTAATTTTAAAAAGGAGTCCAGTTAGGTTTTAGTTATAAAGATCTTGCAGGGCTTGGGTCGCAGCAGACATGGCAGCTCCTAAACCTGGAAGGGAGAGTATCAAGATTGTGGTGACAGAAAAGCCTCCTTTTTTTGGAAAGTTTTTGAAAAATGTAATTATGTAGTGTATTTGATTAGAACAACTATTAGAACAACTTGTTGTATTGTAATGTTTGCATATTTAATTCCATAAACTAGCTGGACTTAAAGTTAACTGAATTGAAGAAGCATGGTGAAATCTGTCAGATGAAATCAAGTCGTTATAATATCTGATCTATTGAAAAAAAAACTAGGGTTTTCAGTCTATTGATGATGACTTACTGCTTTCAGGGGCTCTGGGTCTGGAATCAAGGGCCAGTGACCTGACGTGTGTGAGGGCAGCCTTCCTGACCTGTGTTTTCTGAAAGCTACACAAGGTATTTATAGTTTTGCCTCTGTATTTTTCTGAACTTTCTGATCTGATACTTTTCTGTCAATTCTTTGTTGTTCCTCTTCTTTCCTGCCTATTTTTATCGTTTCTCAGAAGAGTTCTGAGGTTCTCCGATGCAAATGGTGAATTTTTCGTGTATGCGACCAATTTTCGGTAACCATTTAGATGTTGGTGCAATGTTGATGTAGTTAAAACATTTTTCAGTGTTGCATCTGTAAAGTGGTTCATGCTCTAGTTTGTGGCCCCAGTCTTCCCATTCAGCCTGTAGGTTTTTCTCTAGGTGCGAGCAGGATGAAGTTTTTAAAAAGCAATTAAAAACATGCTTTTCATGAGATTTGAACTCGTAAACCACCAAGTTCAGTGTATTAGCCACTGCACCATGGCAGCTGGTCAAATTTTTTTTTATAAATAGAAAAATCATGTACTGCTAATGTTGAATTTTTTCTCTTATTTCAAACTTTATTTTTATCTATTCAACCAGGTACCATATGAGCCACAACTGTTCCAGTGCAATCCAAAGTAGAAGGAACTGCTAAACCAGGCCATCAACTCGCCATCCAATGCTGTCTGCTACAACTGCACCAGAGGCTGCCATGCACGGGTTGGACTTGTGAGCAGCTCCAGACATAGCCCCCAGCACGACTGTATGTACCTGCGTCAAATGGAGTCGAAATGTCTGACATTTCGGCAAAATCCAGGTTAGAAAATTGCTGATATCATTTGTAACCAAAGCAATTTTTTTCTCCCTTTAAATCTGTTATGTCCCTATTTGCTACCGGAAATTATGTGGAACATGTTCTGGTTAGAAATCATGAATTAAATCTCATGGAAGAAATCAATTCACTGAAATCTCTTAGAAGATAAAATACAGTGGAGTTGTGATATAAAGTCTGTAAATAGTAATCCTTTTTTTTCAAAGTTGTATGATCAGGTAAAAATAATAAATTATGTAGCCAAGAAAATGCTCTGAACTGTGAATGGTAATGATGACACCCTTGCTGTTAGGGGCTAGGGGACTGGAACCACCAGGTGCTTCGTTTTTTTCAGCCGGCAGAGGTGGGGCGAGGGGAGGGGGGGGGGGCATGCTTTGGAAGAGTGGTATGGTTGAAGACAGGAATGAAATTGTTATATTTCAGCTGATAAAGCAAAACGAAATGCAATAATGTTGTGAATTTGTATTAAATCAAAATGATCGGCTCTAAATATATTTTTTTTTAATTTGAGATAAGCACAATTTTCAATGCTTCTTTCAGGAAAAAGGATTCATGAATCTGGATTGTTAAGAAATTACTTGAATGTTCTAGCTAATTATGCAAAAGATTAAATTAATAGTATCTTTACAGTATAGTTGTGAATCAACTTTCTTCCCACATGGCATCAAATCGGCTAATCAAGGCAAAAGATGAAATGGGATAAAGTCTTCAAACAGTACTTGTGATATTTTTGTTACAAATTGGAATCACATTTGAAAAGTTTAGCTTATAAAGCAGAGGGTAAAAATATAATAAAGAATGATTCCGATCTTTTTTGTATTCACATGTTGTATTCATATAAAATTAAATTATTTTTAACATTTGAACTAAAAACTTGTGATGTCTGTAAAGAGTAATTGAGAATTATTTCTTTTCCAAAGTCAAGTGTTTAAAGCATTTTTTTTAACATTCAAGGTTAGAAAGGAAAAGTTTAAAATAATTCAATGTTTGTAAACAACAATTGTGATTTCGTTTTTCAAAGTGGTAAGCTAAAATCATCATAGCATATGAGCTAACATTCAGCATTTTCCATGTCACTGATGACTTCTTAACTGCTGACAGGAACAAGTGGACAGGAACCAAGTGGTGAAGAGCAGAAAGAGCCATCCGGCACCACCTTTTGATCACCAGCACATGACAAGGTAACAGGCTTGTGTCCAAAACTCCCCCCCCCCAACACACACACACACTCCACTAGACCGTGAGTACTGGTCTGGGTGCTAGTATTTCGGATGAGGCGATAAACCGAGGTCCGTGTGTAGCATGCACACATTTAGCGCACATAAACAAACCCACCGCGGCAAGAGCTGTCCCTGGCAAAATTCTGTAGAAAAAAACCGCTCTGATGAAGAAATACATGTACAGACAATGGGGAAAATGGTTGACGTTGCTTTTGTTTGGGCGATGCACTCTCCCCTGGAAGAGCAGCCCGAATTTCAAGCCGAGAAATCTGCCCCCAGTTCCAGAGGTACACACACACACATACAAAAACACTAGTCACTACTCTGTTACATTTGTCTGTGTGTCTTGTATTTGTGTTTGCATTATTCTAACACACACACACACACACACACACACACACACACACACACACACACACACACACACACACACACACACACACACACACACACAGATTTTAAGTCTCCACTATCTTGCCGGAATGCTAGATTTTCCCTTTTCTTTCACTCCTTTCCTGTCTTTTTACTTTAAAGTGTCCACTTTCCTTTTTTTGTTTTTTATCTTATCCTAATTTTCAACTATCCCAGTCCATTCTCCTGCTGCTTTTCCTTAGCAAGATCAACAATTTTTTTCTGTCATTTTCAGATGCTATTTTGAGGACATCTTTATCAAGGACATCACTACAGTCAAGGAAAAGGACTTTCCAGTAGCCGAAAACCTGGTCACCCAGTCCGTAACCCCAAGCACCGCTCCCAGGAAAAATGTGTTATGACTGTCATGGGTTGACCCTTACCGTTGACCAGGGCGTTGATGCAAGGAATATAAGTAGAGATGGTTTTATAGTGATTATTATAGTATTATAGTGGTTATACTATAGTATTATAGTGGTGTATATGGTTATAATATTATAGTGGTTTTAAACCATGTTTAATCTGTGTAGAGTTACATAGTTTAAATCTGAGATCTAGAAATTATAATTGACAGTGACAGCCACGCGATATAGTCTCCTGGCAGCAGGGCTGGAAAAGAGTGGATTGGATTTTTATGATTATTTTCTGTTTTTGCCTTCATTGAAATCAGTTTTAAAAAATCCCTCTACCTCCTCTGTTCCTCAGCTAAAGCTTCGAGGTTCACTCATAGATTTTTGCATAATATGTGACTGTTCTTGCCCACCATTCAGGTAGCCGCAATCGCAATCCGAATATAGGGTTGATGTCTAAATTTGATAACTGAGTTTATTTTGTAAATTATTAGTGTTAGATAATTTTTATGGAGATAAGTGCTGTGTTGCGTTCTCTGGTGTGTGTGTGTGTGTGTGGGGGGGGGGGGGGGGGGGGCAGGGGTCTTGGTGTGTGTACATGTTGGTGTGTGTATATGTTGGTGTGTGTATATGTTGGTGTGTGTATATGTTGGTGTGTGTACATGTTGTTGTGTGTACATGTTGGTGTGTGTACATGTTGGTGTGAGTACATGTTGGTGTGTGTACATGTTGTTGTGTGTACATGTTGGTGTGTGAGTACATGTTGGTGTGTGAGTACATGTTGATGTGAGTACATGGTAGTGTGTGAGTACTTGTTGGTGTGTGTGTACATGGTGGTGTGTGTACATGGTGGTGTGTGAGTACGTGTTGGTGTGTGTGTACATGTTGGTGTGTGTGTGTGTACATGGTGGTGTGTGAGTACGTGTTGATGTGAGTACATGTTGGAGTGTGAGTACATGTTGGTGTGTGAGTACATGTTGGTGTGAGTACATGTTGGTGTGTGTACATGTTGGTGTGTACGTGTTGGTGTGTGTACGTGTTGGTGTGTGTACGTGTTGGTGTGTGTACGTGTTGGTGTGTGTTGTTGGTATGTTTTGTTGGTGTGTGTTGTTTTTGGTAGTGGTGTGTGTGTGTGTGTGTGTGTGTGTGTGTGTGGTGTGTGTGTGTGTGTGTGTGTGTGTGTGTGTGTCTGTCTGTCTGTCTGTCTGTCTGTCTGTCTGTCTGTGTAAAGGGGATGGTTGTGGGGAGGAGACATTAGGTTGGAAGGAGAGGGGAGGGAGGGAGGAGGGATTTTTAGGAGGAAGATGGATGCACATTTAGAGCTGTGGGTATAGACAAAAGGTTGGTTAATAGAATTTTTCTTTTTTTAGTACCTAGGCTAGAGCTTCGAGGTTAACCAATAGTCGGAGTGGCGCATACGCAATCGTTTTTGTCAACCATTAAGGTAGCTCCATTGCGACTTGAGCATCTTACACGGTTTAATTTTTTGGCTTTTTTTAAAAGGTGGATGCAACTTGTTCAAAGTATGTCAAACCTTAACTCTTCCTTCAATGATAGCAGAACTGGAATTTTCGCGACACCAAAGTCCAATTGATAGCCTCAGCTTTTTGATAGAACAGGTGACTGATTTAAAGCTCCATATCACTGCAAAATACGTATAGCCGTTGTGGCCGGTAGAATCATAAACATGAAATGAATACCATTGTGTCTATAGCTACATACCATTTTTATATGTGCTATTGTGTCCACATTCGATCTAACATTCAGACCGACCATCTGACAGACAACCCTTCCCTGTTGTTAACTAACACTAATTCTAACACTAACCTCAACTCTTAACCCTGGCCCCACATGTGGACACAAAAGGCAGGTAGATAACTTGGTATATGCTGACACATTGGCTAAACACTTTTTTCTTTGGGGTTGAAAGAAATTAATTTTTTTTATTAAGAGTAAACTATGGATAAGCACAGAACTGCTTTGCAGCATGCTTCCAAAAGCAAAACAAAATGCATACACAAACAGTAATGATCAAAGTTTTAAAGACACCAGAAATATTTTTAAAATGATCATAACCAAATACCAATATTTATATTTTAAAAAATGGTTCCTTAGCAAGAGCTGCAAGGTTCCTCAATGGTCAGATGTTTTTCGTATATAATCGTTTTGCCCACCATGAAGGTAGCCGTATCCTGACTGAAGGGATAGAATAATATATCGTAGAGACTCCTGCTAGGGTTGGTAGGGGCAGGGGTGCTAGATTTTGAGGGAAAAGAATGGTAGGACGGGGTGGAGGGATTGGAGGGGGTGTTGAATGTTCAGGTATATAACCTGGAGATGGGGAAAGAGGTGTAATGGCCGAGGATGGGGATGAGTTTCTCGTGTTTATGAGAGAATAATCATTTTTGGAGATAAGATATTCAATTTTCATTTTAAGTTTTCATTCTCGGTTGTTTGGGGTTTTAGTTTTAGGTATTCATATTTGTATTTTATTGTACGGGGATAGCGGAAGGAAGTGAAACTGTCATTAGGTTCAGGGGAGGGTGGAGAGCATTTTCGAGAAAAAAAAATCAACAGAAAAAGTAGAGATAGGTGGTTTTAGAAAACATGCTTCGATAAATGCAAGGGGAGAGCATCTTAGAAAAAAATGTTCACAGCCAGAAAGTAGGGGTGCTAGTTTAAGGGTGTGTGTGTGTGTGTGTGTGTGTGTGTGTGTGTGTGTGTGTGTGTGTGTGTGTTGTGTGTAGGGTGTTGGGTGTTGGGTGTTGTTAAGTAAAAATAATGCTTACTGAAATAGTCACAAATTTCAGTTTTCTGTGTATGGTTAATAGTGTGTGTGTGTGTGTGTGTGTGTGTGTGTCTGTGTCTGTGTCTGTGTCTGTGTCTGTGTGTGTCTGTGTGTGTGTCTGTGTGTGTGTCTGTGTGTGTGTCTGTGTGTGTGTCTGTGTGTGTGTCTGTGTGTGTCTGTGTGTGTGTGTGTGTGTGTGTCTGTGTGTGTGTGTGTGTCTGTGTGTGTCTGTGTGTGTGTCTGTGTGTCTGTGTGTGAGTGTGTGATTATTTTTCGTAAAAACCCAAGGTAGAATGTTCAAGTCTGTGGGGGCAAGGGGGGAGGGAGGGAAGGGGAGGGAGAGAGAGAGAGAGAGAGAGAGAGAGAGAGAGAGAGAGAGAGAGAGAGAGAGAGAGAGAGAGAGAGAGAGATTGATTGTGTGGGGGAGTATTTGCTGCCACCAAAACGCTATGGAAATTTATACCACAGGTATTTTCAACCTGTGGTGTGTTGTGGTGTGTGTGTGTGTTGTGTGTGTGTGTGTGTGTGTGTGTGTGTGTGTGTGTGTGTGTGTGTGTGTGTGTGTCTGTCTGTCTGTGTGTCTGTCTGTGTGTCTGTCTGTGTGTCTGTCTGTGTGTCTGTCTGTGTGTCTGTGTGTGTGTGTGTGTCTGTCTGTCTGTCTGTCTATCTGTAATTGTATGTATATGTATGTAAGTGTGTGTGTGTGTGTAAGTGTGTCTGTGTCTGTGTGTATGTTGTGTGCTTTAAATGGTTGTTGTAAAATAAAAATAGTGCTTACTGAAATGATTGTCACAAACTTCAGTTTTCTGTGTCTGGTTACTAGAAACCTGTTAAACTACTGGATTTGTAGCTGTAACCATTAGTGACTGATTTTTCATAGTTTTGGAAAGGGTGGATATAAAGCAAGTGTTCGAATATCACACACAGAAACACAATTACAGTATTTTAATTTAAAAAATTGTTCTATGTACATCTTAGCTAACAGCCTTACATCAGAAAAGACATTTTTTGTTTTTTGTCACAAAGTATTGTATAAAAAACATTGCTGCCTTTTTTATTCTGCGAGCATAAGTTTTCAGTCATCTTGACTTGGTGTATCCTGTTAACTTATTTCCCTCTTGCCTCGTGCTTTGCTGTAGGTCAGAGATATGCCCATTACCCAGGTCATGGCACTCCCAGCCCATTGATAGACTGCTCCTTCTGCATCCATCCCAGCGGTCTTGATTTCCATTGTCTTTACAAATGAACTCGATGATCTTCTTTAGCTTTTTCTTGTTGTTCAATCTAGACAGAAAAAGTGGGGTAAAGAGACGTTGGACGCCCCACACTGTAATTTTAAGAAAACAAAGCAAAATGGTCGATGAACAGTAAAAGGTGGAAAAGAGAATGAAGGAAGAAATCAGTGGGAAAAGACGTTAGAGTCCCCACAAAAAGTATGGTTGTGTTAGCAGGACTAAAGTGACAGATTTAACATCAACCACTACTCAGTGCTGCATGATTTTTTTGTTTGCTTTTTTAATATTTTGTCCAACATTTGTACTGTATCTGTTATGTCCATTTGGACTAATATTTTGCAAATTGTTTAATTTACTTCAAATGTGTGTATTCCAAAATTTCAGTGTAGCAAACGTTGTAATGTAATGTATTCTAGCAGATCACTGCGATGACACAGTGGTACAGGCTGTATTGTTTTGTTTTGTTCTGTTTTATTTTGTTCAGCCTTTCTATGTGCTTTTGCTTTGGAGCTCTTTAAGAAACATGTATAAAAGTAGAAAATGGTTTAGATTGATTGTGAAGTTTTTACGAGTAGTTGTACGAAATAACTGACTGTAGAATTTTTCTTTTAGTTTTGCTTTGAATCATTTGTTCATGTAGAAAAAAATGTTTCATCAAAAAATGCTGGTGGACCGCTAGTTTTGTATTGAAAGTGTTTGGCTTTTCCATTTTCTTTTCCCCGTTGGTCAAATCTTTATTTTATATTGATACATTACTTCAGTATAGTTATCTTGGACTTTACTACCAAAAGGTGATGTTCCTTTTATGTTTGCATATTTATGTATTCAGTTTAAAGTACTGAACGCAGAGTGAAGCAGTTTTCTGCTATTTTTTTTTCAAACATAACATTGCCCACGAAAAATTACATGATGCATTTAAAATTACATGTTCAGTATTTTCGTTGGCATTTGATCTTTCAATATTCCTTTTGGAGGCTTGAGATGTCTCCACTTTATCTGGGTAATTGTGTGACTGGTTTTACTTGCGTGTAACCATTCCAAACAATGCCCGCATTTTTACCTTCAAATGAAGGATAGTATCTGTGTGTAGCTTGTTGCCTGCATCAGTATTTTCCTGAAGGACATGGCTTAAAGCATATCCCCAATCTATCCTTTTTATGTCAAATTTTTGATAGAATGGTTTTGTGGTAGCTGGTAGACTCAAGTTACGCAGTTAATGCCCTTCACTTTGTGTGCTGCCCCCTCCCCACCCTATTTACTATTATTCCAGAGTCAAAATTGTGTGTACATTATTTTAAAATATGTTGGAGTTTAAGCCGCTTTTCAATTTCTATTTCTATGGAAGGATGAAGTAGAGCCCCCTTTGCCAGTAGCATGTTAAATTGTTTGCTTTAATGTTAAAATATTCTTTTTGTTCCGAATCCTGTTAAGCTTGTTCTTGAATCCCAACTGGAAAAGGTGTGGATAAACTGTTTACAACCCAATTCCATCACATATATAATCGTGTGAAAAGTTCCAAGTTTGTCCGTCAGAATGAGAGAGAAAAATGTTGCATGTTCCTTTTAGAGAACCAGCAAAAGATGTTTCCTGTAACCAGTATTGCTTCGATTTTTCTTGTATTTCATAAGTTATTGCTCTTATTTTTTTCTGCATATGCGCATATGTGCATATACAAAAATGATTAAGAACTAAACATGAATCCAATCAACCATATTTAGATTAGGTTAAAGATATTGGTACTTCCTGCTCACCCTAAAAATCTTTCACATGTGGTTTATTGTGGCTGAAAAATCTACACTTTGCTTGCTATATATGTATGTGGAAAGGGAGAAGGGGGAGAAAGGTTGGGTTATTTTTTGTTTTTTGTTTAAAAAAAAACACTTATGAACAGGATAGGGTGTAAGTGATGTATGTAAACACGTGTACATTCTGCAAATTCAAAAGGAGAAAACCAAACCACTGATCTGATGACTAGATTGGAGACATTTTTTCATGCAGTTTTTCTTACCTTGTTCAATAGTTTCAGTATAAACGGTTTTTGAATTTATTCTATTACTTTTATTAATGGGACTATTAGCACTATTACATTTATGTTACTTTGGTTAATGGTTAAGGCCTTTTTGTTTTTTCTTTTTTTCCCCTTTTTTTCTTTTCTTTTTTGTTTTGTTTTGTTTGTTGTGTGTATTTTTGTCTTAAATCGTATGTGTAGGATTTTTATTTATTGATATAATCATAAATCATTACTATAATAATTCTGTTTGCTGTTTGTGTTTTCCCCCTTCCTCCTTGATACCCCCTCCCCATCCGTTCACACCCCCTCCCCGTTTTTGTTTTTGTTATGTTGTTTGTTTTTGTTATTGTCTTTGTTTGTCTGTTTTTTTGTTTGTTTGATTGTATATTTGTTAGCGTATATTATTTCCTCTCAGTGGTGATGGGTATTATCATATGGTATTGTTGTGTTTGTTGTTTTTTCCTTTTCTTCCTTCTAATGTATAAAGTATGAACTGAAGTATGGAGATATTGTAATCTGACATAAATTGCTTATTGACATTTCATGTATTCTTTTTTTTAAGTATTAAATAATGATTTTGATGACATTGTAACTGATATAAGCTGTTTGTTTGACACTATATGATTTTTTAAAAACTTTAAATGTGTGCATGCGTGTACGTTTATACGTGCTGAGGTGAGGAGCGCGCGAACCGTGTGTGTGTGTGTGTGTGTGTGTGTGTGTGTGTCTGTGTCTGTGTCTGTGTCTGTGTGTGTGTGTGTGTAATTTTTTAGTGGGATTTTTTTTGGTTGTTTTTGTTATTGTTGTTGCTAGTATTATCTATAGGCAATTTTGTGTGTGTGTGTGTGTGTGTGTGTGTGTGTGTGTGTGTGTGTGTGTGTGTGTGTGTTGTGTGTGTGTGTGTGTGTGCAATTTTTTAGTGGGATTTTTTTGGGTTGTTTTTGTTATTGTTGTTGCTTGTATTATCTATAGGCATATTTCATTTTTAAGGCTGTTGAAATCACGCTAGCTAATTAATGTTGGTGACATGTTTGTTATTTTTTTGTTTTTGTTTTACTGAAAGTTTAGGTGAAATGCTTACCAACATTTTGTATTTTGAGCTAAATTTAAAGGAATAAAAAAAGTGATCGAAATAATGTGTTTAGATATTTATCTAAAGATTAAAAGGTCATGATCAAAGTGGTTTTTTTTTAACCTATAGATTAATACTGGATGTAACAAAAATACTTGATGGAATCGATTCAATATCATCATCACAATAAAAAGAAAATTGGCGCTGATAATGATTTTATTCATAATCTATTTTTTCTCTTTTTGTTGGTGCAGGTGTGTCAGTTAGCAAGTCTATCTGTCATTATACACACACACACACACACACACACACACACACACACACACAC
>CM060320.1:292806-300306 GCA_030674155.1 Stramonita haemastoma
AAGATAACATAAATGATCAATAGATACATGAATAATCAAATACCTAAGGTCTTCCTTTAACCCATGTAATTATACTGAGACCTGGACGTTATAACTGAAACAGAAAATAACGACCACATCACAAATGAGGAGCAGTGCAGCCCATCCTCACTCCACATGCAGCATGGCACTGTGACCACACTTTACAATTCACATAGTTTATTCCCATTAACTGCTTTGAGCTATACAGAAACAAAAAGCATGCATAGCAATAAATGAATAAAGGGGTATAAAGTGGAAGAGCAAAACAAAAGTACAGAAAAGACAATAGTAATGAAAGTGAATTAGACATGGTTATACCACTGCTAGGGCTGATGCGCCTTCTATACAGATGGCAAATGACTGGTTTACTTTTCCCAAATGCACGGTATCTGATGTGATAAAAGAGAGAGCAACAACATCTCCTGATGCCTGTCAAAGGCAGATAACTGCTGAGGACCGAACATGGCAGAGTTACCTTGGACACGTTGTTGATGTACAGACAGAAGGTGCCAAAGTCGAACCAGTTGTCAGCGTTGATTTCATCACGCACAATTCTCTGAAACACACAGGCATAAACTTTGTTTTTAAACTTTGTTTAGGGTTTTGTATTACCGTGAAACACACAGGCATAAACTTTGTTTTTAGGGTTTTGTATTACTGTGAAACACACAGGCATAAACTTTGTTTAGGGTTTTTGTATTACTGTGAAACGCACAGGCATAAACTTTCTTTTAGGGTTTTGTATTACTGTGAAACGCACAGGCATAAACTTCCTTTTAGGGTTTTGTATTACTGTGAAACACACAGGCATAAACTTTCTTTTAGGGTTTTGTATTACTGTGAAACACACAGGCATAAACTTTCTTTTAGGGTTTTGTATTACTGTGAAACACACAGGCATAAACTTTCTTTTAGGGTTTTGTATTACTGTGAAACGCACAGGCATAAACTTTCTTTTAGGGTTTTGTATTACTGTGAAACGCACAGGCATAAACTTTGTTTAGGGTTTTGTATTACTGTGAAACACACAGGCATAAACTTTGTTTAGGGTTTTGTATTACTGTGAAACACACAGGCATAAAACTTTGTTTAGGGTTTTGTATTACTGTGAAACACACAGGCATAAACTTTCTTTTAGGGTTTTGTTATTACTCTTATGGAGCAGATCGGATAGCTGGGTGGTCAGAGCACTCACTTTCCCCCAGCGAATGTTAGGTGGATTGAGCGTACAGTAATGAAAGAATAAGAGGACACCACACACACACACACACACACACAAAACACACACACACACACACACACACACAAAACATTCACCCCCCACCCCACAACAGTCACACACATCACCCCCCACCTTACACTTTCACCAAACCACACCACCCCATCCCAACCTACCCCTACACACATCCTCTATGTCTTTTCTCTACACATATCTCACACCCACTCTTCACCCCTCCCCCCCTCTCCACCCCCCCCCCCCTCTCCCACCCCCCCCCCCCCCCCCCCCATGTCCCGCTGACCTCCTGATAGTACTTGGTGGCCAGGGCAAAGTCCTTGTTGACCTCGGCCTCGCGGGCAAAGTGTTTGAGCTGGGGCGCTGGTGGTGAGGGGGGGGGGGATGGGGGGCTGGTCCTGGATCTGCAGCACCGCGTTGAGGGACTCGTGCATCTGGTCCACCAGGTACACGTACAGCTCGCTCAGGAACGTCTGCAAACAGAGAGGGCGTGGCGCATGTTAAACACCTCATGGCCATGAGGAGGCTTTCGTCTTTTTGTTTCTTTTTGTTGTTTTTTTGTGTGTTTTTTCTGATTTTGTTTTAATTTATGTAGGAAGACTTCTAGGGAGGAAAAAAAGTGAAGAGGAAAGGAGGTGGGGAGGGTGGGTGGGTGGGTGGGAAAAGAGATGGAAAAGACAGACAGACAGAAAGAGAGAGAGAGAGAGATTGAGATAGACAAAGAGAGATTGAGAGAGATTGATTATTATTTATTCTTTTATATCGAGGATAACAGAATAAGCAATCATGTGTCTTTTTTTCATCTGGTCCCCGTGTGTATGCAGTTTTTTTTGTAAATATTGTCATCTGTTCCCACCAGCACACGATGGCCTACTCTTATGAAAAGCGGAACAGGATTTAACGTGTACGCAAGATGTTCTGCGTGCATGAGAGAGAGAGAGAGAGAGAGAGAGAGAGAGAGAGAGAGAGAGAGAGAGAGAGAGAGAGAGAGAGAGAGAGAGAGAGAGAGAGAGAGAGAGAGGAGAGAGAGAGAGAGAGAGAGAGAGAGAGAGAGAGAGAGAGAGAGAGAGAGAGAGAGAGAGAGAGAGAGAGAGAGAAAGAGAGAGAGAGAGAGAGAGAGAGAAGAGAGAAGAGAGAGAGAGAGAGAGAGAGAGAGAGAGAGAGAGAGAGAGAGAGAGAGAGGAGAGAGAGAGAGAGAGAGAGAGAGAGAGAGAGAACATGAACATGAACAGAGAGCAATGAAAAGATTATTCTCAGGCCACCATGACCAAGATATGGGGTAAACAAAGGAAGCAAAGCAAAGCAAAAATGCAAAAATAAAATAAAACCTCATGACATATATGGCAACTGCTAAAACATATCAAGTGTGAACATGTGTCCTTTTAGATTAAACTGACCTCTTTTAAATGATGTTATTTGTTTGTCAAGTCTCCAAGTTTTCAACAAAATCCTGCCTTATTTTAAGGCATTGAAAAGATATAAACTTAGCTTACGAATGGTAAATTCAGAGCCATATTTCAACAAATTTATGTATGGTTGATCGATTGGGACCAAGTACTTATACCTTAGATTTTCATACAGAATACAATTTCTTATCAAATGTTCTTCATCTTCCACTACCTTACACAACTTACACATGTAGTCAGTATTCTTCTTAAAAGTTCTCCTGAAAGATGATCCATTAATTGGTAGCAAGCCGAGACGAAGTTTAACTAAACAATCCCTAAAACATTTTATATCCATGTATTCGAAATAAAGTTCACATCCAAAGTCAGCTTTAAACAGTCTATATGTCTGATATATGTCTTTAGCCACTATAGACCCATTCCACTCTTGTAAATATACATCTATCATTCTTTGCTTAAACAACAATATAAAAGTATGTTCACAACCAACTCCTTGCTCCAACCAGGCATGCCCGAAACCAAGAGTAAACCAGGTATGTTTAAGTAAAGTTACCCAGCATGTTTTACCATATTCGTCCAAGTTAACAAGCATTAGATAAGCTTGCTTGGGAAGTCTATCTATGTCCATTTTTAATAGCCTAAACCAGTATCGAATGCACCTGACTGCACTCTTTACATAAAATGGATAACGTCCTACTTCTCCATAAACAAACTTATTTGGTACCCTAAGTTTTAGGCTCCCTTTCTTTTTCAATGCACTTATCTATCGGGATAATGAGAGAGAGAGAGAGAGAGAGAGAGAGAGAGAGAGAGAGAGAGAGAGAGAGAGAGAGAGAGAGAGAGAGAGAGAGAGTGTGTGTGTTGTGTAAGTGTGTGTGTGTGTGTGTGGTGTGTGTGTGTGTGTGTGTGTGTTGTGTGTGTGTGTGTGTGTGTGTGTGTGTGTGTGTGTGTGTGTGTGTGTGTGTGCATGTGTGCATGTGTGCATGTGTGTGTATGTTTGTTAGTGTATATGTGTACATGAATGTGAGCATGTTTGCATATGTATGAGCATGTATGTGTGTTTGTATTTCATAAAAGCTTGCCTGCTTGCAAGCATACATGCGAATGTGCATGCGTGTAGGTGTGCCTACCTGCCCACCTGCATGCCAATCTGACACTTAATTCTCACAATTCCTGTTTGATTTGATCATCCCCACAACCATTCAGGATTTGTACCTGTAGTTGTTGTCGATCCTCAAAGTTGGTGGTCTTGAGGTATTTTTTCCCGGACGATCTTGATGACGGCGTGTTTCAGCTGCTCCTTGAAGGCAAAGTACTTCCCTGAGGAGTTCAGGTGATACATCAGCTTCTGACGCCTGAGGGAGGAAACAGGAACAATCTTCAACATCTCTCCTTACATCTGTTATCATGGTCATTATAGTATCATCATTGTTCAATGGATGTTACAGCCAAGTCTTCAGGACTATTTTACTTCAATCCCATGAGTCTATCAAGTCGTGGGTTCAAATCTTGCTTGTGAAGTAAAGATGGGGATTGCTATGGTCTCCCTGGTCAGCTGAAACTTCAGACCTGCCAGTGCCTTAATTACCTTCCTGAATACATACACATATATCATGCTGAAGAGCAAATATGCATGTTAAAGATCCTGTAACTGATGTGAGTGTTTGGTGGGGTCTGGAAATAGGACCATAGCCAGCCTGTGTCCTGTGCCTTCCCTACACTGGGAATCTCTGAGACATAGCTAGAACCATAATAACAATTCTGATTGTTGTTGATCTTGCATAGTGTCATTATCATTATTGTCACCACATTCACCACTGGACCAATACTGCAAGTGTTTGTATCTCTCAGGCCTGGGTGACGCCAGGATATATTATTATAGGAAATGTAGAGTACAGCCCTGTCGCATAGTCTCAAAGCACATGCACTTTAATAACAACAGCATCATTACATCATCCTGATCATCACTGATCATCATGTGCTGTATGCTGTCCTTGAATACAGCATCAGAGGGAGATCAATCCTGATGGAAGCTGTACTTCAAAAAGCCTGTAAAGAGATTACTGACTGTGGTAATGCTGCCATCACTATGAAGAAGGGAAGAGCATTCACATTGCTGATTGCAGGGACTGGATGTAAAAACAACAACAACAACATGGGAGCTTATTTATTGTCCTTGAAATAAAAGAATTTGATTTGGCTGATTTGCTTTGACATGATTGTGGTGATGCTGTCATGACTATGACGAAGGGGAGAGCACTGACCTCTCCTCCATGGCTTCGTTGGTGACTGTCTCCTCTGCCCTGATCTCCTGACCAAACATCTCCCTGGCCAACACAACACACAGCATTGCATGACTGCACACACGTAGTACCATTATATACATACATACAGGTAAGCATGCAGACATGATTCCTCATGTGTACACACACACCCCACCACCACCACTACCACACACACCACCATGATGTTTTCCTGTGCCACATTACACACATCCCACATCATCTTCCATCACATCACATCACATAACAACACATCATCTTCCATCACATCACATAACATAACAATACATCATCTTCCATTACATCACACCATCCTGAAGAATCTGAACACAAACAGTTGATCAATAACAAACACAACAAAAAATAAAAACCAAAGTGCACAGATGTTGTTGTTGTTGCTGTTGTTGTCGCTGTTGTTGTCATTGTTGGGTATGTTCCAGCTAAACACCCTGGGGGTCAGCCAGAACATGCATTCTGTCTGCCTCACAAATTCCACACTGAGACCCTAAGTACACACTGGATGAGGAGTTGTTATGTGCATGACTGAAATCCAGAACCTTGCCATACAGGCAGCCCTACTCTGCCCTCAGAGGAGCATGGCTGGGGGTGGAGCATGGCAGACAGACAACTCACCTGAACTCCTCCAGAACCAGAGCAGCCACACTGGCGATCTGTCCATGGTAGTCCTCCACTGCCTGCAAAATAGCACCACAGCGTCTTTGAAACAACAGCAACTTTGGTTTCAGGAGGCTAACAGAAAAAACACTTTCACCCTCTTGCATTTGGATTCTCTGAACACAAACTTCCCCTAGATTTCGCATTCCATCACAAAATCAGGTCAGGCACACATGCACCCTGGCCTTTTTCTTGCCTTTCCTTACCTCTTGCCTTTCCTTTTCCTTTTTCTAAGTACATACCAGCAGCCATAATTACTTCCAGACTCTCAGCAGAGTTTCTACCTCTAGCCTGATAGAGCTTTGACATGTGGTAGCAATTAGTGATGGTCACAGCCTGATGGAAACTACTGTGTGTAAATCCTAGCAAATCCCAGTTCAGGATTCAGGGGGGGCAATTATTCAATCCCAGCAAATCCCGGTTCGGGACTAAGACAGTTAAACACTTTTCTCCCCAAATAACCAAAGAAAGTAAATATGTTAACATAAACATAGTAATATTCAAACAGAATTGTTAAAAAATGTCACAAGATATGACAGAAAACTAGCACTGTGTTGGTGGGGACAGACTCACCCTTTCAGCGCTGTCTGTCCTCTTTGGAAAGGCCGGCCGCGGAGGAATCAGCTCAGCCACCCTGTCACACAGTGATCAATGCTGTCACTATTGTCATTATCTTCATTATCTTCATTATCTTCATTGTCACACAACATTCATTGCTGTTATTATCTTCATTATCTTTATCATCACTGCCGTCATTGTCTTCCTTATCATCATTGTTGTCAACTTCACTAATGTCACCATTGTCATTAACATCAAGAAAATATTTGTAATCATCATCCTCATTGGCATTTTTAATCATTACTATCACAAGCATCACTATCTTGATCATTATCATCAACACTGTTGTTGTTGCCGTCGTTGTCAACATCATTACAAGTCGTTGTTGCCACCACCACCATCTCCACCCCCACCATTTTCATCTTTGTCACTATCAGCATCATCCCTCCCCCCCCCCCCCCCCCCCCCCCCCACTGTCATCATGCTCTCTGTCATTTCTTTCTTTTTGTTTCTATTCTTTATTGTATTTTTTTTTTATTATGTTATATACACACAGTCAAGCCTTTCTGTGTATGTAGATTTTGGTCCCTTTTTTTCTTTGTCTTTCTTATACACTTGGAATGTTGAATAAAACTGTGTTTTCCCTATTAAAAAAAAACAAACCAAAAAACCCCAAAAGAACCAAACAAACGAAAAAAAACTTACTATGAACTTAGAAAAAAAAACAGTACACCCACACCCACCCATTCACTGCACCCCCCCCCCCTCATACACACACACACACATATGCACCCCCCACTCACACCCACCCCACTCACCCACCCCCACTTCCCCTCCCCCCCCACCCTACCACACACACACACACACACACACAAACAACCTCTCCCCCCCCCCCTTCCAAACCCCCCTACAAAACAAAACCCCACAACATAACCAACCAGCCTACCTCCTTGCCATTTCCTCCGGGGGGCGTTTAGGGATGAGGGGTCTGGTGAGGGAGATGTCGATCATGATGTAGGCCTTGGCGTCGGCGTACTGCTGACCCTCCACATTGACCGGCGCCTGACCGTCCACCTCTGACCCTGTGTCTGACTTCAGCGTGGTGGACGCCTGAGGGGAGGGCAGCGGGGTGCAGAGTTAGGTAAGGGAGGTAAGCGGGGGGAAGTTTTATGGGAGGTCGTCTGAGTGATGTTTTTCTTAGTTTATTATTTGGGGGAAGGAGGGAGGGGGTGTCAGTGGGTGTGCATGCATGTGTGTGTGTGTGTGTGTGTGTATGTGTGTGTGTGTGTGTGTGTGTGTGTGTGTGTGTGTGTGTGTGTGTGTG
>CM060320.1:307806-317806 GCA_030674155.1 Stramonita haemastoma
AAAAAAAAAAGAAGAAAAAAAGCAGCAATGTCTCTACCCACAGCAACCATCTTTCCTTCCTCCCTTCCTTCCCTCCTTCCTTCCTCCCTTCTTTTCTTCATTCTTCCTTCATTCCATCCATTCCTTCCAACAGCAACTTTCCTTCCTTCCTACCTTTCTTCCTTCTTTTCTTCCATCCATCCATCCATCCATCCATCCATCCGACCATCCATCCATCCGACCATCCATCCATCCATCCATCCGACCATCCGACCATCCATGCATCCATCCATGCATCCATCCATCCATCCATCCATCCATCCATCCGACCATCCATCCATCCATCCATCCATCCGACCATCCATCCATCCATCCATCCATCCATCCATCCATCCATCCATCCATCCATCCATCCATCCATCCATCCGACCATCCATCCGACCATCCATCCATCCGACCATCCATCCGACCATCCATCCATGCATCCATCCATGCATCCATCCATGCATCCATGCATCCATCCATCCATCCATCCGACCATCCATGCATCCATCCATCCATCCATCCATCCGACCATCCATCCATCCATCCTTCCATCCATCCATCCATCCTTCCTTCCTTCCTTCCCGCACCAACACCTTTCACTACACTGAAGCAATCCTACATGTACACAGCCCGTTCCCCAACTATAGCCTTCTTTGGTTCTAACTGTGCAGACTTTCAATTTCTTTTTCAAAATCAATTTCAACCCACTGTGACCATTTCACGTGGCCACAATGTCGTGTTACACAAGGCACACATTAATAAATCAATACACAGCATGGCATGACCCCCGCCCAGGGTGAGGGCTATGAGGGACCGAACCCCGCACCCAGCACACGGCTACTACAGTGGATAAATACCCACCTCAGGCTCACTGTTCTGCACAATGCTATTGGACCTCTGAAAGAAGCCCATGGACAATTCCGTTTATAAACAATTCAACACAGCACCAGCCATACTCTACAGGTGTGGTGGACATCAAAAACTAACGAACAATAACAAAAATATTTGAAGAAAGACACCACCCAAAGAGAAGAAAAAAGCCACACACACAGATTGGACTAAACCATAGCCATCTAGCAAAGACTACTTGTAGAAATCAGACATAGTTTTGGCTGTGTCACGCCATGCATATTCCATGTTGGCATCTCATAAACTGATTCTTTAAATAAATATATTTGAAAAATTACAGAAAACTGAAAAAAAAAGAAATTTTTTTTTTTTTAAACATACGCACACAGAATATCTTGCTCACACGTTAAAACCTGTTCTGCCTTTTAGAAGACTAGGCTGTTTGTGTCAGTGGGAACAGCTGAGAAAATCACAAAACTGCTTGCACAGGGACTGCATGTAAAAAAGCACATCACTGCTTACTCATTATCCTCAAAATGAAATAAGAAATGAATCGACAGAATAAACAACAACTGAAAATTGAGGCAGGAAGAATCTCAAGAGGTAACCCCAAAAGAAAATTTGAATCATCTCACAGCTAAAAACAAAACAAAACAATTTTCAGTTACAAGCAAATACCAAAACAAAGGCAAAAAGGCCCATAAAAAACCCAAAGAAGCAAAAAACAACATTTTTTTAATAACAACCATAAGACCCACACAAAAGAATGGATGCAGTAAGACCTAACCCCTACACCCACACCCCATCCCCTAAAAAAAGGAAGAAATTGGAATGATCTCACCAGGAGAAATCAAACAAACAACTTCAAATAAAAACTCATAAACACAAACCAAGCTTTAAAACAGAAAAAAGAAAAACCAAACAAATTTCAACTTTCTAATATAGATGGAAAAAAAAAACCCAACAAACCGAAACAAAATACTTCAGATTGATCATACTGCACTCATAATAACACAGTACTTTTCTGTTATCACCAAAAAAAAAAACCCAACTAAATAACAATCTGCTTTTTTTCAAACCAACCAACAAACAAACAAACAAACACACACACAATTCAGAAGACAAAAGGTACAAAAAGGGAGACAATAACAAGAACTGACCCCCTTCTTGGCGTCCTTCTTCTCCCCCTCCTTGTCCTTGCTGCCCCCCCCTCCCCCCTTCCTGGGGGCGGGGGAGGCGGAGGATCGGTGCAGCTGGGTGAGGGCCAACTTGATGGCCTCGTCTGCAATGCCTGTGCGCCGCTTGGTCTGCCCACCATAACAACAACAACAACATGCACTGACTGCAATGCCTGTGCGCCGCTTGGTCTGCCCACCATAACAACAACAACAACATGCACTGACTGCAATGCCTGTGCGCCGCTTGGTCTGCCCACCATAACAACAACAACAACATGCACTGACTGCAATGCCTGTGCGCCGCTTGGTCTGCCCACCATAACAACAACAACAACAACAACATGCACTGACTGGTAAACAACGGGAAGGGGGCAGTGGGGGAGAGTCTCTGTGTCTGTCTCTGTCTCTGTCTGTCTCTCTTTCTCTGTCTCTGTCTGTCTTTCTCTGTCTCTGTCTCTGTCTGTCTCTCTTTCTCTGTCTCTGTCTGTCTTTCTCTGTCTCTGTCTCTGTCTGTCTCTCTTTCTCTGTCTCTGTCTGTCTTTCTCTGTCTCTGTCTCTGTCTGTCTCTCTTTCTCTCTGTTCTCTGTCTGTCTTTCTCTGTCTCTGTCTCTGTCTGTCTCTCTTTCTCTGTCTCTGTCTGTCTTTCTCTGTCTCTGTCTCTGTCTGTCTCTCTTTCTCTGTCTCTGTCTGTCTTTCTCTGTCTCTGTCTCTGTCTGTCTCTCTTTCTCTGTCTCTGTCTGTCTTTCTCTGTCTCTGTCTCTGTCTGTCTCTCTTTCTCTGTCTCTGTCTGTCTTTCTCTGTCTCTGTCTCTGTCTGTCTCTCTTTCTCTGTCTCTGTCTGTCTTTCTCTGTCTCTGTCTCTGTCTGTCTCTCTTTCTCTGTCTCTGTCTGTCTTTCTCTGTCTCTGTGTCTGTCTGTCTCTCTTTCTCTGTCTCTGTCTGTCTTTCTCTGTCTCTGTGTCTGTCTGTCTCTCTTTCTCTGTCTCTGTCTGTCTTTCTCTGTCTCTGTCTCTGTCTGTCTCTCTTTCTCTGTCTCTGTCTGTCTTTCTCTGTCTCTGTCTCTGTCTCTCTCTCGGTCTCTCTCGGTCTCTGTCTCTCTTTCTTTGCGTGTCTCTCTGTCTCTGTCTCTGTCACTCTCTCTCTCTTGTGAGTATTCTTTTCAATACACTGAATGCATCATGTCATTTCTCTTTCAAGCGTTTTGATTTGTTTTCACAAGATATAGCGCTATATAAATTCCAACCATTATTATTATTTTTATTATTTAAAAATAAATAAAATAGATTATTATTATTATAAAGATAGGGAAGATAGGGAGAGAATGAGGGGGAGAGAGGAGGGGGAGAGGAGAGGGGGAGCAAGGTGGAGAGGGGGAGGGGGAGTGATGGGAGAGGAAAGGGGGAGAGAGAATTTAGGGGTAGAAGAGAGTGAGAGGAGAGGGAAGGGTGGGAGGGGGAGAGGGAAGGGTGGGAAGTAGAGAGGAGAGGGGGGAGCATTGTCAAATAAAATCAATGAATGATTGACTACATAGGAATGAATCTTATTTAAAGAAGGTAAAAGAATAAGCAATTAGAGAAAGAGAAATACAGATACAGACAGGAACAGAAATCTGAGCGAGAGAGACAGAGAGACAAGGCAAATTCTTCTGTGTTTACGTGTATGTGTGTGTGCATACATGTATATGTGCATGTGTGTGAACCTGCATGCATCTGGGTCTGCATATGTGCTTATCTACCACCATTCAATCTTAGCTATCCAAAAAAAAAAAAAAAAGAAGGACTATATGGATAAAATAACTCCCAGCTCCAAAAGAGAGGTTTAGGAGTCTTCAGAGAAGGACACCACAAGCGACCGACCTTTTCATGGAGCAAGTGATCAGAGTAGGGCATCACTTTGTAGGCTCCCCGAATGCGCTTCACTGCAACACAGCACATACACAGGTGGTGTCAACACACACACGCAGCCATGTATGCATGCATATGCAGATACATGTGCACACACACACATGCATAAACGCATGCACACATGGGTTCACACACACACATGCGCACACACACACACAAACACACACATACCACCACCACCACCACAAACACACACACACACACACACACACACACACACACACACACCACACACACACACACACACACACACACACGTAAAATCTCATTACTGGTGAAGCTCAGAGCTGTAGGCAAGGTCATAACAGTGTTTAAAAAAGGACCAGCTACCTACCTCCAGGGTAGAGGAGAGGGGCCAGGTTGAGGAAAGCCACGCCATGAAAACTGAGCACTGCCTCATCATCCTGAACATAGACACACACAGATAGATAGATCACCATCATCACATGACATCAGTGACAATAACACTGCTTCATCATCCTGAACATACACACACACAGTCACCATCATACCATCACATCACATTACATTCCATTACATCACACCACCACACCCACACCACATCATATCACACCACACCACACCACACCACACCACATCACATCACATCACATCACATCACACCACACCACACCACACCACATCACATCACATCACATCACATCACACCACATCACACCACATCATATCACATCACACCACATCACCCACAACAATAGCGATAATTTAACCATCACAGCAACATCAACAACACACTTAGATATACATGCTTGCACACTCATGCTCGCACGCACATGCATGCACACACATATACAAAGAAACACACACACACACACACACACACACACACACACACACACACACACACACACACACACACGCATGCAAATCATCAGCTTCTCTTGTCTAATGTCACAGCTGTGAATAGTCCAGTGGTTAATGCAAGGATATTGGACGAAACCTGCAAATGAGAGTGACAGCATGTTTTTCAGCATACACATACTTTGGACACTCCTGAACAATACTGGCATAGGAAACACCATGTTGTCCATCTGTTTCTCCACTTTTTAAATATTTTTTTCTATCATGCAGACATGCTTTATGAGTGATTATAAATATAAAGCCAAAGAGGCGTTCCTTGTTTGTTTGGTTGTTTGTTATTTTTCTCCTTAGTTTATTAATGAACGTTTATTCACCAGAGGGTGATTGAGACAATTATACCACTTATTACAGACCCAACATAACCTTCTTCTCTCTCCCAACTTAACCACAAGCCCAGTTTCCCCAGCATCCTATCCCCTCCTCCTATCCCCCAACCTCCACTGTTAAACATCCTTTACCTACCACCTTTCCCCTCTCCCCAATATACTCACCTCCCTTCTATCTCCTCCTCCTGTCCTATCTATCCCCCTCCTGTCCTATCTCCCCCTATCTATCCCCCTCCTGTCCTATCTCCCCCCCCCTCCTGTCCTATCTCCCCCTATCTCCCCCCCCCCCCCCCTCCTGTCCTATCTCCCCCCTCCTTACCCCCTGTCCTATCTCCCCCCTATCTATCCCCCTCCTGTCCTACCCCCTCCCATCCTATCTCCCCCTATCTATCCTCCTCCTGTCCCTCCCCCCCACCTCCTGTCCTATCCCCCTCCCCCTCCTATCTATCTCCCCCCCTCCTATCTATCTCCCCACCCCCTGTCCTATTCCCCCACCCCCTGTCCTATCTCCCCGCCCCCTGTCCTATCTCCCCGCCCCCTGTCCTATCTCCCCGCCCCCCTGTCCTATCTCCCCGCCCCCTGTCCTATCTCCCCGCCACAGCGGTGGCCTCCTCCCCCTCCCCCTCATCCAGGCACAAACACAGGAAGATAGACAACACATCTCCTCCAAAGCTCAGAGGATTAGAAGTTTGGGGGAGATTCCTGTTGAGATCTGCCATTCCTAACTCAGCTCAAGTTACTGCAACCTAATTTTTATGGCATGTTATCAAACAAACAATTCCAAACTTTGAAGGTGTTTTCCTATATTAGTTTGAAAATGAAAAAAAGATATATATTTACTATCATTTACTTCATCTTGTACTTGTTCAAGACAGGTAAACAGCAATTCCTACAAATTCATATAAAAGTTGTTGCTTATTTTCCATGATATGGCAACTTTTATCTGGACTACTAAGCAACTTTAAACAATTAAAAGGGATTGAATTGTTTAAGATAGTCTGTGAAGGGGAAGTAATATTGATATGAAATAGCCACACAGCATGTGTGTGGTTTTGTGGTGTGTGTGTGTGTGTGTGTGTGTGTGTGCGTGTGTGCGTGCGTGCGTGCGTGCGTGCGTGCGTGCGTGCGTGCGTGTGTGTGTGTGAGAGAGAGAGAAAATTATATTTTGCCAAAAAAAGATCTTATAACATGCTTATATATGGTGGAAAAACTTTGGAAGTTGTTAACTATTTTAAATATCTAGGAATTATTTTCAGTGAGAGTGGCAGTTTTGCAAAATCTAAGGAAAATGCTTAATCAAACTACTAAAGTCGTGCTTAGTCTGATAAGGACTGCATGGCAAAAAGAACTACCTATACATGTGACACTTGATTTGTTTGATAACATTGTTTTACCTGTTTTGTTGTATGGGTGTGAAATTTGGGGCTATGAAAACGTAGTAATAATTAAAAAGTTCCAGTTAAAAATTTTTTTAATATGTTTATTGTTTAAAGGGTACAATGTCAAATTCGTTAGTATATGGAGACAGGGGCAGATACTCCTTGTCTATTTCTGTTCCAATGGTTCATTTCTGGATGTAGCCCTTGACTTTCATCCTGGAAAGCTATCCTCAAATGTTTACCAGAGGATGAAAGATTTACATGAAAATCTCTGATTCAATCAGCATGGCTAAATCAGATACAAAACATTTTAGTGCACAGCAGATTTGACTTTGTGGGAGAGACAGTTTTGTTCAACTATCAATTCTACCAGTTCATGTAATTATCAAAACCTTTTTAATAGAAAAGTTTGTTGATGAATGGAGAGCTGAGCTGTGGGATAATAGTAGATGCCTTTAATTTAGTACAAAAACTATAAAACCAATTTTAGTATGGAAAAATATATAACTTGTCTGCCAGATGTGTATGTTTACAGTCTTATGAAATTTAGTTGCAGTTGTCACAAGCTTTCTTTTGAGATTGGATGTTTCCATAACATACCACGGGAAGACAGAGTATGTTCAAAATGCAATATGTCTGTTTTAGGGGAAAAAATATTCTTATCATGGAATGTTTCCTTCTTTAAACATTTACGACAAGATTTTATTCCTCAGCATTTTTTCAACCCATGTCCACTTATGATTTTTGCAGTCTGTGGAAATGTAAATCTGGAAAAATTCTCTGTCTCCCTCAAAACTCATAACATTTGAAGGTTTTTCTTGAAATTTCATTTTGTTGTCTTTCACAAGTGTAGAGTGTGTCTTTTACAGAAATTGATATACTTTGAAATGTCTGGAGTCTTTAATATTGTTTGTTTATCATTCTGCAATGAATTGTTGCTTTTCAGTTCCTGTTAGTACTGATAATACTAATATTAGTATTGTTGAATTCGTTTATCTTCCATGCCCCAAAAGGGGTGAAAGGAATTAAATCTTGAATCATGTGTGTGTGTGTGTGTGTGTGTGTGTGTGTGTGTGTGTGTGTGTGTGTGTGTGTGTGTGTGTGTGCTTATTTCTCTTTCTCTATTTCTGGTCCATCGGTCTGGAATTACCCCCCTCTCTCACTTCGCTAAAAGCCTACTTATGACAGTTTTCAATCCAGTCTCAAGATATACTTATTTCAAACATAAAATTTTCCCTCCTGTTTCATTTCTTATCTGTCCCTGCATTGCCCCCAGATAACAAATTTGCCAGTGGCAACTGTCTTCAAACTGTAAATTGTTTTACCTGTGTTAATTTATGCTGAATGTATTTAGAATATTTGATACATTCTATTTGCTGATAAAACGTTAATTTATTTTAAGGCAATATTACCCCCCTTCAAAGGCTGTCATCACAGTTATGTTCCTTATTATTGTTTGAAGTTACTCATAAGTCTAGAGGAAAATCTGTATTTAATGTAAATGAAGCAGCAATTTTTTAAAATAAAATTGTAGACTGTGCTGTTTACCTGTTTGAAACAGTACGTGGTGACAAGAAATGTTTATGAATAAGTTTTTTTTTCAATTTCTGATCAGACATGGGAAAAGAACCTGTAAAGTGTGGAATTGTTAGTGTAATAATATGTTGCAAAACTATGAAGGCAACAACTTAAGCTTTGAATTGAGAATGGGAGATCACTACGGGGATCACCCCCTAACTTCTAATCCTCCAAGCTTCAGAGGAGATGTGTTGTCTATCTTCCCATGTTTGTGTCTTTTTTTTCTTTTTTGGGGAGGAGGGTGATAGGCAGGGGGAGGGGGAGGGGGAGGAGGGGGGTAAGTAGAGAGGGGAGGAAATGGGATAGACAGAAGGAGGGGGGAGGAGCAAGGAGGAATAGGGTGGTAGGTAGGTGGGGGAAGGACAAGGGAAGGGAGAAGGGGATGGGTAGGGGGAGGAGAGTAGACGGGGGGAGGAGAGTAGACGGGGGGGGGGGAGGAGAGTAGACGGGGGGGAGGAGAGTAGACGGGGGGGGGGGAGGAGAGTAGACGGGGGGAGGAGAGTAGACGGGGGGGGGGGAGGAGAGTAGACGGGGGGAGGAGAGTAGACGGGGGGGGGGGAGGAGAGTAGACGGGGGGGGGGGGGGGGAGGAGTAGACGGGGGGGGGGAGGAGAGTAGACGGGGGGGGGGAGGAGAGTAGACGGGGGGGGGGGGGAGGAGAGTAGAGGGGGGGGGGGAGGAGAGTAGACGGGGGGGGGGAGGAGAGTAGACGGGGGGGGGGAGGAGAGTAGACGGGGGAGGAGAGTGACGGGGGGGGAGGAGAGTAGACGGGGGGGGAGGAGAGTAGACGGGGGGAGGAGAGTAGACGGGGGGGGGGGAGGAGAGTAGGAGGGGGGGGGGGGGGGGGGGAGGGAGGAGAGTAGACGGGGGGGGGGGGGGAGGGAGGAGAGGAGAGTGAGGGGGGGGGGGGGGAGGAGAGCAGAGTGACGGGGGGGGGGGGGGGGGGGGAAGGAGAGCGAGTAGACGGGGGGGGGGGGGGAGGAGAGCAGAGTAGACGGGGGGGGGGGGGGAGGAGAGCAGAGTAGACGGGGGGGGAGGGGGGAGGAGAGGAGGAGTAGACGGGGGGGGGGGAGAGGAGAGGAGAGTAGACGGGGGGGGGGGAGGAGAGTAGACGGGGGGGAGGGGAGGAAGGGGGAGAGGAAGGGGGAGAGGTAGGGGGGGGAGAGAGGGGGAGAGGTAGGGGGAGGGGGGGAAGGGGGAGGAAGGTAGGGGGGAGGAAGGGGAAGGAGAGTAGAGGGGGGGAGGAGAGGTAGGGGGAGGGAGAGGGGGGGGAGGAGAGGTAGGGGGAGGAAGGGGAAGGAGGTGAGGGGGGGAGGAGAGGTAGGGGGAGGAGGGGGAAGGTAGGGGGAGGAGGAGGAGGTAGGGGGGGGAGGAGAGGAGGGGGGGAGAGGTAGGGGGGAGGAGGGGGAGGGAGGTAAGGGAGAGGAGAGGGGGGGAGGAGAGGTAGGGGGGAGGAAGGGGGATAGGAAGGGGAGGAAGGGGGAGGAGAGGAGAGGTAGGAGAGTAGAGGGGGGGGGAGGAGAGGTAGGGGGGAGGAAGGGGGAGGAGAGGAGAGGTAGGAGAGTAGAGGGGGGGAGGAAGGGGGAAGGTAGGGGGAGGAGAGGAGAGGTAGGGGGGGAGGAGAGGTAGGGGGGGGAGGAGAGGTGGGGGGGAGGAGAGGGGGGAGGGGGGGGGGGGGGTGGAGGGGGGGATCGGGTATGGGGGGGGGGGGGGGATAGGTAGGGGATGAGGGGGTGGAGGACAGGTAGGGGTGGAGAGGAGGATGGGTAGGATTTAAAGTATCAAAATTGCCCATTTCCAGGAGTCTTGTATAACTTCACTGTTTACCATAACTCCCAGGGGGCACAGATTCATTGTTTCTCACGCTAATAGTGTTCACTGTG
>CM060320.1:322806-325306 GCA_030674155.1 Stramonita haemastoma
ACACACACACACACACACACAGATAAACACCTTCCTCCACCCTCCCATATTCACACAAATTAAAGAAAAAAAGGCACCAAATATTTAAAAAACCCACTCCCTGCCCCCTCCAAGCTCCTGCTCCCCCCTCCTCCCTCCCACTATCCCTCCCTCCTCCCCTACCCCTCCCTCCCTTCCCTCCCCCTCCGGGGTGAAAAAAAGTATGTTTATGCTTATCTGTAACCCTTGAAAAATAAAGATCATCCATTCATTCATTCATTCATCACTCATTCATTCATTCATTCCCACCCTTTACCCCCCCTCCCATCCCCTCCCATCCTCCTCCCCTCCCACCTCCTCCCCCCCTACCCCCTTCACCTCTCCTCCCCTACCTCCTTCCCCCCTCCTCCCCCCTCCTACCTCATACCCCTTTCCATCCCCTCCCCCCCTTTCAACCCCCTCCCCCCTCCCACCTCTCTCTCACCCCCTTCCCTCCCATCCTCTCTCCCCCCTCCCTTCCCTCACACGTACCCTTTAACAGCAGCAGACTCCAGGTAGCATCGTCTCTCGGTGTTCCAGGTGACGCGCAGTTTCTCTGCCTCTGCCAGCTGCCGGTGCTCCCTGTCCTCCTTGCTGCGCAGCTCCCCGTCCTCGTCCTCCACTGGGTCACAGGCAATGAAGCTGAAACACAGTCACTGCACGTCACGTCATGTGATGCAATGAAGCTGAAACACAGTCACTGCACGTCACGTCATGTGATGCAATGAAGCTGAAACACAGTCACTGCACGTCACGTCATGTGATGCAATGAAGCTGAAACACAGTCACTGCACGTCACGTCATGTGATGCAATGAAGCTGAAACACAGTCACTGCACGTCAGTTCATGTGACCTGATGCGATGAAGCTGAAACACAGTCACTGCACGTCAGTTCATGTGACCTGATGCGATGAAGCTGAAACACAGTCACTGCACGTCAGTTCATGTGACCTGATGCGATGAAGCTGAAACACAGTCACTGCACGTCACCTCACCTCACCTGATGCAATGAAGCTGAAACAACAGTCCACTGGACATGAGGTCACCTGACCTGGTGTGTTGTGACCTCTCTGGTTCCCGGGTTAACCCTCTTGTTGTTGAATTCTACAGAGCTAAACTGCCTGTAGATTTTGAATTCTTTTAAAGTTTTCTACCCCAAACTGACATAGTCTACTCCTGAGACAATTGTCTGTGTGCATGACAAGCTATCAAGCTGAAATTTTGTCACAAGCTAGATATATCTTTGTACTTGCATTTTAAGACAAGTTTACATGTCTGGTCACAAAATGTCGTGTCGTTGTCACCTTATTTGTCACCAATCACAGGTAAAAGTATGTTGTATACAATAAACCAGCAAAATATATATGGAATAGACACAAATCCATACATGTAAGTGTTGAATAAAGAACTGATGCCTAGCTAACGTGTTTATTAATGTTTGTGTGCAATTGTACTTCAAGGATGTGTCACACAATGTCCTCATAACACCTATTGTTTTATATGTCTTGATGAGGCATACTTTTTGTTTAACTGGTTTTTTGTCTTTTGAAAACAAGGAATATTCAATCAATATCTTACCTATATACTGCATTTCAGATGTCTATGTCTTACCACATGTTTGTTAAGTGCACAGAAGTGTAATATTGTACATAAGTGTCACATTGTCACCAGTGTCACCACACAGGTGTGACAAACATGAAACAACACAGAATTTCTGTAATTCTACAAAATTTTAATCGTGATAGCCTTTAAAGTAGTCATAGTGATGGCACAGGGACACATCACATCACAGAAAGCACAAAATGTGGATGTGTCGGGGGTGTACCTATCGCTGTCACCTGTGGCATCTTGGCAGACTTGAGGTCTATTTTCTTTTCCTTCTCGGTATTTTCGTCATCAGCAAATCTGTCCGTTGAGTTTCAAATAAAAAGTGTGGTATTAACTAGAAAATAGACAAAAGGCGTCACATTTTCTGGTGTTTATGCTGCGGACCTCCCCCCTCCCCCCCCCGTCAAATTTCTCCACAGCGTGTGGGTAGCACAGGTCGCCACGCTTGCAGGAATGTGCCGTGTAGTCGGGTTCATTCTTCTCTCTAACTGCGTTATTTCCTTTCTCTTCTCCCCCGTCAGTTTTTTATTTCTGACTCACTTAATATTTATCATTGAATTTTTTCTACTTCCAATGCAAACACGTTCATTTTATTGTCTAGTTAGTTAGATGAATCGTCTGCTACCAACGAAGATGCCATTTTTTTTCGCCACGCGTTATGAGTGAAAGGCGTTTCTATCGCCAGCCTTGCTTTCTTCCTTCCCTCCCAAGTACACACTGTTAGTGGTCTAAATTTATCACTGGCACCATCTGAAACCTTCCCTGCATCGCCCCACCAAATTTCAGACACATTGTGTGAGAACCACGAGGTATGTGTGTGATGGAAAAGTACTGCCCACGTGGTCAGGACCAACGGGCGGCTACGGCCGCAACG
>CM060320.1:335119-340119 GCA_030674155.1 Stramonita haemastoma
CTGTTACAGGCGGAGACATGGGGAAGAACGTGAACCCCACACAGATGGCCAAACTGAACCAGCAGATGGCCAAGATGATGGACCCCAGAGTTCTGCAGCAGATGGGTCAGTTCCTGTTTTTTCTTCTCTTTCATCACTACACACTTGTTTAGTCTGCCCCTGTCACTTCTGAGATTTATCAGTCGGTCTGTCTGTCTGTTCTCCTTCTTCTCTCCTTGTTCTGCAGCAAGTGGGTTTCTTCCTCATCTCACACACACGTTAAGTTTGCCTTCTGTCACTTCTCGCAACATCAGTTCAAGATCACTCCATCAAAAGTGCTAGATTTAGCCTGCCCTGCCTTTCGCCTTGTCCAAGTGTGGTCAGTTCTGCTAGGAATGGGATGGGATGGGATGGATAGCAGCGGAGAGCAGCTAAAAACGGGGGAAACTGACAGTAGTGTTCTGTGATTTATCTGTCTGTGTTCTCTTTCTTTTCCTTTGTTCTTCAGCAAATGGGCCAGTTAGTGTTGTGTTGTAACACTGTCTTGTGTTGTAACACTGTGTTGTGTTGTGACTCTGTGTTGTGTTGTAACACTGTGTTGTGTTGTAACACTGTGTTGTGTTGTAAATGTGTGTTATGTTGTGTTGTAACACTATGTGTTGTGTTGTAACACTGTCTTGTGTTGTAACACATGTGTGTTGTGTTGTAACACTGTGTTGTTGTGTTGTAACACTATGTGTTGTAACACTATGCGTTGTGTTGTAACATTGTGTGTTGTGTTGTAAAACTGTGTTTTTGTGTTGTGTGCAGGAGGGATGCAGGGGCTGCAGGGCATGATGCGACAGTTCCAGCAGGGCGCGGCCGGCAAGTTTGGCAACATGTTCAACTTCACCGACAGATAAAGACACTGCGCTGTAGCGAGATGGAGGCCGTGGGGAGAAAGAGAGGGAGGGGTGGGGAGAGGGGGGGAGGTTTAACGATTTGGTGGAGGAATGAAACTTTCGTTCAGTTTGTGTGTATGCATCTGACTTGATTATATGTATGCATCTGTCTTGATTTATGTATGAGTGTTTGCCCTGATTGTAGTATGTATCAGTTTGTCTGTCTGTCATTGACATGGGGCTTCCTCACAGTCCCTAAGTCAGATATCTGTGCTGGGACATAACTTCAATCACGAAATGAAAGAACAGCAACATAGTATTATGTTGGCAGTGTTCTGATGTACAGTACTGTTTTCAACACTGGCTGGAAAAATCAGGATTTATATCATGTAGAGTGCAAATACATTGATGTTAAACTTGAGCTTTTTTTTAATTTTTTTTTTTTAAAGTAGCATATATATCAAACTTGAGAGATAGATCAGACAAGGAAGTATGCATTATGTAGAGTACCAATACACCAGCATCAGAATGGAACTTTTTTTTCTGTTTCTTTATTGCTGCATCACTCACACCAGCACCAACAGTTCTCTCTGCAGTGTTTTCTTCAGTCGCAAAACCCACAGAACACAGGATTGTTGAAGGAATATTGGACATGGGCATGTGCATCAGTCCGTAATGAAGTGAGGGGGTCTCCACAGTCCCCAGGCTTCAAAACTGCTGTGGTTATCGTTATCAGCATGAAGAAGCACAACAACAAAAAAGACCAAAAAACCCATCACACAGATTTACTAGTTGTCTTTAACTTTGTTGTGTGTGTGTGTGTGTGTGCGTGCGAGTGCGCGTCATGTGCATGTATGTGTGTGGGAATTCTGTAAGTGGAGTGTGTGTGTGAGTGTTTTTTTGTTGGGTTCATACCATCTGCCTGTATGATTAATGATGGTGACCAGGGACTGACTGACTGACTGAGGTTGTGTGTGGAGTGACGAGTGAGGTGTTCACTTGTTTCCAGAGCTGTATTCTACTGTCTGTCTGTCTGTCTGTCTGTCTGTGTATCTGTGCAGTGCAGGGCCGCAGCAATTAACTCCTCCGGGAGTCAGAGAAGAAGTGTCAGTTAGTTGTGGCAAAATCTGTGATTCTCTTTTCTTTCTTTTGGCACAGGGTTTGTTTTAGGTTTTTTTTTTTTTTCCTGAGGGGGTATTGGGGGGGGGGGGGGGGGGGGCAGGTAAAGGAGTGTTGGTGGTGAGCAGGCGACTGACTACCTCCTGAAGAGTAGGCCAGGACTGTCAAGGTAAAAGGGATGGTGTGTTTACTGTAAACGTGTACATCTAGAGTAAGGCCAGGACTGTCAAGGTAAAAGGGATGGTGTGTCACTGTAAACGTGTACATCTAGAGTAAGGCCCGGACTGTCAAGGTAAAAGGGATGGTGTGTCACTGTAAACGTGTTCTCTAGCGGCTTGTGGCATCAGTCAGTGTTCTCCTGACATGTTCAGATAGATCCTGTTCTGTTTGGATCAGGGTGAAGTGGCCAACTCACAGCCTCCAGCCAATCAGAGCACAGTTTAGAGTACAGGTCACCTTGTGTGTGTGTGTGTGTGTGTGTTTGTGTGTGTGTGTGTGTGTGTGTGTGTGTGTGTGTGTGTGTGTGTGTGTGTGTGTGAGTGAAAGCAGTTTAAGCCTTGGGGCTCACACAGTGACTTTCTTTTGTGCTCCTTTCAAGCATTTCACACTGACAGGTTGGAATGAAGGAATGAATGAACTGTGTGTCTGAACGGCAAGGCTGGAAAAGGTTGTGTGTCGCCTGCTTTAGGATGTAGTCACCTGGCAATATGCGTCTTTTAAAAAAATAATTTAATGGTCAGGGTTTATGTTTGTTTTAAGTTGTGCGTTTTTTCTGATTGTTTTAACTACATGTATTTTTTTTCTTATTGTTTTAAGTTGCGTTTGTTTTTCGTTACAAAGTTGTGTTAAGTTGTGTTTGTTTTTCATTACAAAGTTGTGTGTTGTGTTTTTTCCCTGTTTTGTGAGGTGGGTGGGTGACTGTACATGAACAGACAGGTCAGCAGTGGCCAGTACATAAACCCGCTGCTTTCACACTCCACTGCAGTGCTCCAATGATTCTTAAGGAGTTCAGAGAAGTCTGTTCAAAACACAATACCTCCCTGAAGTTGGAATGCGGTTACCAATGGTGGGTAAAACAGTCGCATACACAAACTCTCCCCATTGGTGAAACTTGGAGTGCCAGGGTAGAAACACCCCCCTAAAGTGTTTTAAGGGCCAGGACAGATAGGACAGACATGGTTCAGCTGTAAAAAAAAAAGAAAAAAGAGAAAAGAATTGTATTAATGAATGAGACGGACAATTATCACTGTCGATCTGTCAGTTAAAGGAATTGGTGATGATTTTGAAAAGTGGAATTTGTTTTCTTAAGGGAAAATTATTGCCATCTGTGTGTGTGTGTGTGGTGTGTGTGTGTGTGTGTGTGTGTGCATGCATGCATGCATGTGTGTGAACACGTGTGTTCATAATTGTGAACATGCTTCTGCAAAACAGTTTTAACCATATTTTTATTATTGTCTGTCCTGTCATTATATAAAAAGTTAGACTTTTGTATACATTAGATGAGTTATTCCAATGGGTTTTTTTTTTTAATTGTCATTGCTCTTGTGTTTGATGTCATGTGGTGGATTTGAAGACATATGGTAACCACTAGTGGTGGTTATATGACGAAATCAAAGGCTTTTTCAGTTTTGTTTGGTGGTTTGTTTGTTGTAGGGGTTGGGGTTTTTTTTGTTTTGTTTTTTTAATATAAAAGACTCTTGTCAGTTTCTGTATGGATGTCATTGAGCACTGTTCTGTTCTGTTCTTTATGACCTGAATAAATCTTGGTGGTTACCAACTGCCATTGAAGGTTTTTGCATTTCTTTGACTCCTCTTTGTTTCCCTTTGATTCAGCATCTTTTGGTGCACCACCACACATATTTGTACTTTTTTCTCTCATGGAAGTTATTCTACAACCACACACACACACACACACACACACACACACACACACACACACACACACACACACACACACACACACACACACACACACAAATGGTGAGAACCCCTCTCCCCCACCCCCCTAAAAACAAAGAAGAAACATCATCATCATCCACTATAGGTTAGAACCCTAACCATGCATTGTTAACATTCTTCATTAAAAAAAAAAAAGATCCTCACACATATTCAAGTTTGTCCCAATTAAAGTAAATCCATGACCTGGTCATAAAAGCTGGCTTATTCTAACCAGGATGGATGCTACAGCTGAGTGGCTAAGACTGTTGGACCTTAATCCCACTGGTCCATGAAGTAACGAGTTCAAATCTCAGCGGTATCTGGTGAAATAAGGTTGTGGATTTTTACAAACTCCCAGGTCAAGTATAAGTGCAGACCTGCCAGAGCCTGAATTCCCTTCCTGTGGATAGTTTATACACAAGCAGAAGATCAAATATGCATGTTAAAGATCCTGTAATTCATGTCAGCGTTCGGTGGGTTTTGAAAACACGAACATACCCAGCATACATCCCTGAAGTTGGAATGCAGCTACCTTCATGGTGGGCAAAAAACAGTCGCTTTCACAAAATCTTACCATTGGTGAACCTCAGAGGTCTACCCAGGGAACAAAATATATGTCTTATAAAAAAAACAGCAACATTGGAGAGTGGCTTCGAACAACAGTTGGAGTAAGACAGGGCTGTCTACTCTCACCCACTCTTTTCCACATCTTCCTCTAGAGAAACATAGCTGATGCACTGGAACACCATACAGGATCAGTCAGCATTAGTGGCAAAACAGTCACAAACCTCCGCTTCGCAGATGACATTGATGGACTAGCAGGATCAGAACAAGAGCTTGTCAGCCTGACAGAACACCTGAACAAGGCCTCTAAAACATACGGCATGGAAATCAGTGCAGAGAAGACCAAATTGATGACCAATAACGCCAAGGGCATCAGCACTGATATCAGGGTCAATGACCAGAAGCTGGAAACTGTTCAAAACTTCAAGTACTTGGGAGCTGTTGTATCAGACAAGGGGTCCAAGCGAGAGGAAGTGTGCAGGATTGCACAGACAATAACAGCACTGTCAAAACTGAACA
>CM060320.1:345119-355119 GCA_030674155.1 Stramonita haemastoma
AATCAGTTGCAAAGATATCAATACCATATTTCTTATTTAAACGATTTTCAAAAATCTCAACTTCTGAGCTGGACACAAAGAACCCTTGAATTTCACAACTTCAAAAAGCTGTGTATATCATGTGATTGTTCCCCCTCCCAAAAAAAAACAACAATCCAAAACCCACCACTAAAACAGAACACACCTACTGCCATTTTCTTCTCATGACCTTGACCAACCCACCACAAAGACAAAGTGATCTCCACACGGAGAAATGTCCTGCTTTCTGACAGACAGACAGGATTGACAGATGTCTATCTATACACCAGGCCATGCACAGGTGATACTACACACACTATCCCCACCTGACTACTTTCTATCACTTCACTCTGTTAAGTAGTCACCAGGAACAACAACAAAACAACGACAAATAAGACATCTTTCTTTTCCTGTACAGGCCACTGAACATAGGATGCAATCAACACACAACGAAACAACAACATGGCTGTGAATGGAATTCTGGTAGAGGTTGACAGCATCTGCCCTGGGATAACCAATATTTACATAACACAACACATCAGGAATTCGTATCAGAGGAAAATACACACAAGTCTAAACGATAATAAATGGGGCGATTGACTCGACACAGATCCAGCAAACCTACAGCTGAAGTATAGAAAGTTGTTTCATTCTTCACACTGCTTATGCCAGTTTTTTTTTTTTAAGAGCGATCTCCCCCCACAACAAAAAAGAGGGAAGAAGATTTATTCACATGGGACATTTTAGATTAGTATAAAAAAAAAAGAAAGAAAGAAAAGAAAAAAAGAGCATGACTAGCAATCAACTAATTTATGTGTCACAACACATTTTGACTGACACCTGTACAAAACTTGGGCAGCTCTCCCCACACCCAGACTGAGTCATCACACAGCAATACCCTCCCTTTTTTTCTCCTCGTATTCTTGACTGTGCACACAGTCAATCACTGTCATTTTCCCCCTCCACAATTTGGCCAAGAGTAACTCTCATATTGTACACAGGTTCTTGATGTAACATTTCATCTGAAAGACTAGCACCCAGACCATCACTCAAGGTCTTCACAGAACAAGGGAGAGAGAAAAAAAGTCCTGATGTCAGGTATGATTCAACGTGCATCTCACGTCTTTAATTATTGTGTTAATCTTTACGCAACTACAAAAGCTATTACACAATTACTACGTAATGATAAACTGAAAAAACACAACTTGACAGATCATATTGCACGACTTGGTGTAACGACTATATGAACTCTGACAAATGTATAATTATGGAGGAAGCATAATCAGAACAAGGAACCAGAAAACAATCAATCAAACTCATGACTCAAGAACAACAGCATTTGTGCACACACAGAAACTCACTAGGATAAAAAGAAAGTTTTAAAACAAAAGCACACAAAATATATTCGAACAAAAACAAACAAAAAATGTATCAAAATAAACAAAAACTACAAGCAAAAAAACCAACCAAGACAAATACGCTAGCAATACCAAGAATCCAGTTTTGCATTCATACAAAACTTATCACATGATCAAACCAAAAAAAAAAAAGTAGTGGTTCAATTATTAAACAATAAATAAATGATTTCTACATGTATGCCACTTGTAACAAGGATCACTACAAAAATCTGGACATCACAACCAAAACCTCCTCACAACTGGAACCCTATAGGACACAGATCAAGATGGAAGGGGAAAAAAAATCAAGACGGAGTGACGGGATAGCCTGGTGGTCAGAGTGATGCGCTCATGATCTGCTGACCCGGGTTTGAATCTCATTTAAGAGAATTTCTCCTCTGGAGTTAACATCAGTGCTGACTCCACTTCCCCCAAAAGTCCTTCGGATGAGACTATAAACCAAGGTCCTATGTGCGAATGCACACAGAACATCTTGCGCACACATTAAAACCTGTTCTGTTTTTCAAATGAGTAGGCCATTGTGTGCTGGTGGGAATAGAAGACAAAATTTACAAAACTGCTTACACACGAGGACTGCATGTCAAAATGCACATGAGTGCTTATTTCGTTATCCTCAAAATAAAAGAATAAATGAAATAAAATAATAAAATAAATAAATGAAATAAATAAGTAAGATGAAGTACAAAGAGGCAATTGATTGTCAGTCGTCACTTCAGTTCACTGTGCCCCATCCCAAAACCAGGCACAAAGCAAACCACTACACCACACCATTTCCTCCTGTGCTTGTAAACTGATCAGAACATTTGTTTTTCTACCTGGAAAAAAAATCATCACGCAAAGATGTACCTACATGAAGTTTGATTTATTTACTGAATTCAGTCAGAAAAAAAAATGCATGCTTCCCCCTCTCCCCCATTTTTCTAATTTTTTTCCAGCTTAAAAAAAAAAAAAGGCATAATCTTTTTATACCTTTAGAAGCAACTTCTTGATATGGATGACAACAGAAACTAAAAATTATGGTAACTAGTTGACTCATATTGTGGGAATCTATTTCTGAGTACTTACACATGAATTAAAGATACGGGACATCAAGTCTGCAAAAAATGATAGATAGAGAATTAATTCTAATGACTACTTTAACTAACCTCTTGCATACAGGTATGTTGTATATAGAAAGAACTTTTTTTCAGAGGAAACACAGCTCCCTGAATTCTCAGTGCCAGACTACTTCCTACATGTAAAGTTGCTGGATGGGTGTCACTGATCAAGCATACTTCCTGCAACCTTGTTGTAGATGTAACGTGAGGGCAGGAATGGTTAGGGAAGAGGGAGAAAGAGAAATAGTGTGTGTGTGTGTGTGTGTGTGTGTGTGTGTGTGTGTGTGTGTGTGTGTGTGTGTGTGTGTGTGTGTGTGTGTGTGTGTGTGTGTGTGTGTGTGTGTTGTCTGTCTGTGTGTGTGTGTGTCTGTTGTCTGTCTGTCTGTCTGTGTCTGTGTCATAAACACATGCAAGCATATTGATTGTAAGAGGATGAAAACCACCAAAAATTTGACAAAATCTATCATTCTTTTAGTTAACCTGCAGAAAAACAAAAAAATTTGTAACAGTCTAAATTGGACGAAAAAACCCCACTCTCTCTCTCTCAAGATAGATTTGTTTTAAGTCAAACACTCATGCACAAATTCCAAAAATATATCTGTTAACATACAGAGAAAACCAACAATATGCTGCAATCTAAACAACAACAAAATCTTTTACCTGAAAAAAATCAACCTGTGCAAATTTCATCCAATTCAAAAGCTCCAGTAAAATAAAACTCCAAGAATCTTACCTCTTATAATTCAGAGAAAACTGTAAAGCATGCTGCAATCTTAAAAGAACAAAAAATCCACCTAAACCAACCAAGCAAAAAAAATATTTAAAAACCTATCTGTGAAAATTTCACCAAATTCCAGTAAGAAAAAAAAAAGCAGAAAAAAACTTCATCATCCATTTACCTATGAAACTGAAAATTGCTGCAATCTGAAACTAAAAAAAGCCCCCTAAAACCAACTCACACATCTCCAGGTAATTTTTCTCCAGTCAAATTCTAACATTTTTCAGCCATCTCATTCAAATACATTCCCCCGTCTCTCAAAAAAACCCAAGAACAAAAAAAACAACCCTTTTCATATAATGCCAGAATTTTTCAAACAATCTTTCTTGCCAGCAGCAACACACATGTCCGCCCACAAGAGAGCAACACACACATCATCGTGTCCAATCCTCCTCCCCATTCTCCTTGTTTCAGTTTTTCAACAGTCCTCCTCCTCCTCCTTGTTCCTACGCAGTCACAGAAAATGTCCCCCCCCCCCCCCAGAGCCTGAGCACTCACTACACCCAGTAACTGCTCTTCTCTCCCTTCTTGCTGCTGTCCCCTGTGCCCCCTCCCCCTCCCCCCCCACATTGCTGCTGCTGCTGCCGCTCATGATGGTGGTGGAGGCAGTGGTGTGGGCAGGGGACGC
The DNA here is from genome assembly GCA_030674155.1 of Stramonita haemastoma. NCBI lineage: Eukaryota > Metazoa > Mollusca > Gastropoda > Neogastropoda > Muricidae > Stramonita > Stramonita haemastoma. The sequence continues at coordinate 349,059 of CM060320.1, forward strand.
CATCGCCTCGCGGTCTTCATCCGCCGCTGGTAAAGAGTCCGTGTCAAAATCCTCCAGTTCTACCTGTAGGTCATCACACAGAGAGATGGGAAGTTTTGAGTGTGTGTGTGTGTATGGTGGGTGGGTGGGGGGTGATGTGGTGTGGGCATGTGTGTGCGTAATTTTTTAATTTATTTATTTTTGTTTTGTTTTGTTTTTTTAATCAAAAAAAAAAATTGTGTGTGTGTGTGTGTGTGGTGTGGTGTGGTGTGTGTGGTGTGGTGTGGTGTGTGTGTGATGTGGTGTGCGTGTGTGTGTGTGTGTGTGTGTGTGTGTGTGTGTGTGTGTGTGTGTGTGTGTGCGTGTGGTGTGGTGTGGTGTGGTATGTACATACAGAAACAATGGTTTTCTCCTTTAAGGCAAACTATATAGTATGTTCCATCGACACACCCACCACATTAATATTTTTCTGGCCTATAAGAAAACCTCTAAGGACTGCACTGTGGTCAGTGATGGATTAATATTCTCACTGTCTGTCATATTCCTGATGTCTGATTGCAGCTACCCAAAAGGTGGGGGGAGGGGAAACGGTCAACTATGCAAATATCTCACTACTGGTGAACCTTGGAACTCTATCTGAGGAATGAGAAAAAGAAGGACCAAAAAAGAAAAGTGCACTTGGCACCACTCCCAAAACACAACCACTCAAAACACACCATCTTCTACCACCACTCCCATCCCCCTCCCCACTCACCCCTACCCACCCATCCCCTCCCCCTCCCCCCTATCCATCAATTCCATCTCCTTCCCCACTCACCCTACCCATCCACTTCATCCCCCTCCCCACTCATTCCATCCCCCTACCCACCCCTCCCATCTCCCTCCCAACACACTCCCCCCCCCAATAGTGCACAAATCCAACATCACTCACTAGGGCCGAGTCAAGAGTGCTAAATTTAGCGTGTTCCTTCCTTTTACCAAGTCCTTGTGTGGTCGGTTCCCCCTATAAATAGCACCAGCTGGCCAGCTGGGATGGGATGATTAGCAGCTGAGAGGAGCCCAGCTGATAGTGGGGGAAACTGACAACTGTGCCCTCCTCTCCCCAACACACTCCCCCCTCCTCTCCCCAACACACTCTCCCCATCCCCAACACACTCCCCCACCCTCTCCCCAGCACACTCCCCCTCCTCCCAACACACTCCCCCTCCCCACCCCTCTCCCCAACACACTCCTCCCCCTCTCCCCAACCCACTCACACCCCCCCTCCCCAACACACTCCCCTCCCTCCCCAACACTCCCCCTCTCCCCAACCCCACTCCCCCCTCTCCCCAACACACTCCCCCTCCCCAACACACTCCCCCCCCTGCTCACCTCAGCGTCCTGTTCAGCCTGGGCGTCCCCGGGGCAGCTGGCACTAGAGGCGTTGCTGTGCATGGAGGCCTGCAGAGCCCCCAGCTTGAGGCGCGCGGAGAGGGGGAGGGGGAGGGGGAGGAGGCCGGGGCCCATCAGCAGGGAGGGGGAGGGGCTGATGCAGGGGGTGGAGCAGCGCGAAGAGCTCAGGTCACACTGGTCCAGCAGTCGCAGCAGCTCCAGACCACTGGGACCCCGTCCTCCACTGAACAGCACACACACACACAGAGTAAGGAGAAGAGAGGGGAGGGGAGGGGAGGGGAGTGGAGTAGAGTAGAGTAGAGAAAAAAGAGAGTAGAGTGGGGTGGGGTGGGGTGGGGTGGGGTGGGGTGGAGGGGGGGGGAGGGGAGGGGAGGGGAGAGAGAGAGAGAGAGAGAGAGAGAGAGAGAGAGAGATGGAGGAGAGAGGAAGGGAGAGAGAGAGGGGGGAGAAGGAGAGAGACAGAGACAGACAAAGATAAAGAGAATGAGACAGATAGAGACAGAGATAGAGAGAGAGAAAAAGAGAGAGAGAGTCAGAGAGGTACACAGAGAGAGACAGACACAGAGAGAGTGAGACAGAGACAGACAGAGATAGAGAGTAGAGAGAGAGAAAAAGAGAGAGAGAGATACAGAGAGGTAAAGAGAGAGAGAGAGAGATAACTGTTTATTTATTTATTTATTTATTCTTTTATATCGAGGATAACAGAATAAGCAATCATGTAGAGAGAGAGAGAGAGAGAGAGAGAGAGAGAGAGAGAGAGAGAGAGAGAGAGAGAGAGAGAGAGAGAGAGAGAGAGAGAGAGGAGATAGGGGAATGAATTCTTGTTAGGGATAAGTCAGACAGTGGGAAAGGGGAAGTTAGGTGGTATAAAACACGACACACACACAAACACACACACACACACACACACACACACACACACACACACACACACACACACACACACACACACACACAGAGTCCCAATATATAACCGTCTAACATCCCTAATAGAGAAATGATGGTTAACATATCAAAAGAACAAAGAAACATAGAACACAGAAACAATTTTCCAGTGGGATAGGCATGTCTACCTTTTTCAGCATTTTTGTTCATGAAGTCCAGCGCTGTGGTGAGGTCCCACATCTGAAACAGGGATGTCCAGGTTGTTATTTTGATGACATTACACAAAGTTCACATGTTTACATATACAATCCCTTGTTGATTTTGTGATGGTATTGCACTATCACACAACAACATCAACATCGCACACATACACACGCATGCATGCACACACACCCCCACACCCACTGACCTGAATACTTCCGTTGGTGTGGCCTGTGAACAAGTAGCGGCGTGGTCGGGAGCCCATACGGTTCGAACCTTCGCACTCGTGCACACAGAACGCGCTGATGGTGCTGCTGTCCACTGACTTGATCACACACACCCTGCATCAGCCAATCAAAACATTTGATACACACCCTGCATCAGCCAATCAAAACACTTGACACACACCCTGCATCAGCCAATCAGAACATTTGATACACATCCTGCATCAGGCAATAAATCAATAACTTTAACATCTGCCATAACAAGCAAAAGGTAAAGCTCAGTGGTCAGAGCACTCGCTTTCCCCAAACTAAGCTTAAGCAACATCGAGCGTGGTTACCAATTGAATGGGTGACCGTTTGCATGCCTGGCTTCAGTACAGTCACCCGGTTCACCCAGCTGTAAATGGGTACCTGCCCTCTCTTGGGTTGGGGAAGGTAAAGCAGTGAGGGAGAGGAGATGGGCAGCGCCCTCAATATGCTGGCCGCTAGAGAAGCTGAGGTCTCTGAGGCCTCACTTCCCTATGACCACATAGGTTATGGGACACCTTTACTTTTTTTCTCTTTTTTTTACCTATATTAACCAAACCATTCACTGATTAGCTTAACATTTCAACACAGGGACATGCTTGCCTAGTGGTTAGAATGCAGCGCATTGCGCTCGCAACCTGATAACCAGGGTTCAAGCCCAGAGTCAAGTCATCAGCGAGATGCTTGTCCAAGGAGTTTTTCCCCTGTTTGCAAAGGTGAGAGGGGTCCCCCACACCATGCACTTTCTCCCCCCCCCCCCTCCCCCCCCAGCTGGGCATCACTGTGAGACAGTCAGTGAATACTGGTGGAAAAGGCTGAATACATGTATGTCTGAATATCTGCAAGTATGCAGCCATACATGTTTTTTTTCCATTGGCAAGGTGACGACAAAGTCAACATCACATTTTAAAGTATAACATTTTAATGCAGATACATACACGCAGAGTCACAAACACAGACACACATGCACGCACACACACACACACATACACACACACACACACACACACACACACACACTCACACTCACATAACACATTTACACACACACACACATACACACACACAAACCACCCCATATGAGTGCTTTTTCCATTATCCTCGATATGAAAGAATAAATAATTAAAAATAAATAAACACACACACACCTCTGGCCAGAGGAGGACAATCGAACAAACAGACGATCTGTCTCAGGAACCACTTTCTGTATGAACACCTGAAGGTCGTCTTGCTCCCCAAACGGACCTGAAACACACAACACACAAGCACCGCCACTGAGTTAGCTGATCAAGATCTTGACCATTGCACGTTGCGCTCTCAATCTGACAGCAGGCTCCAGCCCAGCTGAGGGCAGGTACCCATTTACAGCTGGGTGAACTGGGGGACTGTACTGAAGCCAAGGCATGCAAATGGTCACCCATCCACTTGGTAACCACGCTTGATGCTGCTTAACCTCAGCTTGGGGAAAGCAAGTGCTCTGACCACTGAGCTGTCCTTTCCCCAGGTTGAATGGGGATTTTTCCCCCTGGATTTAACAGCAGTACTGACTACACTCCCCCCAAATAGTCCTTAGGTTGAGACTATAAACTGATGTCCCATGTGCGAACACACAAAGAACATCTTGTGCACACATCCGGAAGAGCAGGCCATTTGTGCTGGTGGCAACGGATGACATAATTTACAAAACCGCATGGGACTGGATGTAAGAGACAAAGTACATTGAGTGCTTATTCCATGATCCTCGAAATAAAAGAATTAACGATAAAAAGATTAAAATAATAAACACACATATAACACACAAATGCACACACACATATACAGTCAAAACAGTCAAGCCATACCAAGGTCACATACCAATAAGCACACACAGTCAAAACGCAGACCATCTTGTGCACACATTAAAACCCATTCTGCTTTTTGGAAGAGTAGGCCATTGTTTGCCAGAGAAAAATTGACAAAACTGCATACACACGGCAACTGGATTAAAAAAACAACATATAAGTGCTTAGTCCATTATCTTTAAAATAAAAGAATAAAATGGATAAATAAAAAAATACATAAAACGGTCAAGCCATACCAAAGTCGTTTCCGGCCATGTAGGAGATGTGGGGGTCCATGTCTTCAAGGGACATAATTTTGAAGGAGGCGAGGGGGGTGGAGCCAGGCTGGGTGGAGATCATTCCCCTGAAGCGCGTCATGCTCCACGTCCTCACATGGTTGTACTCACAGCACACTGCAACACAGAAATATAACGCGTATTTGCAGCACACTGCAACCTAGCAAGTTCTTTGTAGTCACAACATATTAAATACAAAATTAGTGTTTTTAATATATATATATATATATATCTTTGTGTTCCAAAAAAAGTTGCAATACAAAAATATACATTGTTCTTTTTTGTATTCATAGTGAATTGGTAATACAAAAATACAGTTTGGTATGTGTACTCACAGCAAACTGTGACATAACAATAAAATTTGTTCTTAGTATTCATAGCAAACTGCAAGACCGCAAGAATACAGCTATTTTACCTTCAATATAGGAATGACTATCTGTGGTGTCACACATGCACAACTCACACACCACACACACACACACACACACACACACACACACACACACACACACACACACACACACACACACACACACACACACCTCAGAGCTGTAGCCAAGAATGAAAAAACAAAACAAAAAAAAGGTGGAATTCTATCCCAGCACTGACCCGAGACGAGGTATTTTTCCGACAGCATGACCTTGGTGACAGGGCTGCGGTGAACGGTGAAGGTCTGGAAGAGTTGCGGCCCATGCCCCACTGTCTCTGGATGCTGGACGATGACGCGCACGGTGCCGGAACTGGTGCCATAGGCGATCTCTATCCAGTTCCCACTGAGGCCACTGGACGACACTGCAGTCACACCATCCACAAAACACTGGTTATGTGTACACAGTGTCTACACTACAACAACATCAACATTATTATTAAGGCAGGTATGTCACAGACAGAGAACACAGGACACAGCAAGGCAGAGATGGTTTATTATTTTTTTAAAAATATTTGTTTATTTTTTTGTTTTGTTTGTTTTTTTCTTTTTTCTTTTTGCAAGGCTGAGATGTTATTATTTATTATTATTATTATTATTATTCAGGCAGGTATGTCACAGAGGGACAGGATAGCTCACTGGTCAGAGCGCTCACTTCCCCCCAGCCAGTGTTAAGCAGCGTTGACCGTGGTTACCAATTGGATGGGTGACCGTTTGCGCGCCTTGGCAACAGTACAGTCCCCCCAGCTGTAAATGGGTACCTGCCTCTTTAGGGTCAGGGAAGGTAAAGCAGTGAGGGAGAGGAGATGG
>CM060320.1:360119-361235 GCA_030674155.1 Stramonita haemastoma
TCAGGGACATGCCTGTTCAGGCCTGACAGGCCACTGTCTACCCACTGTGTGCAACAAGCCTGTTCACACTGCCATAAGCCGAATACTGTAGCTGAGTGGTTAAGGTCATTTCAATTCTATCGCATCAGCCCATGAAGGCTCGGGTTTGAACCCTGGCAGTTCCAGTGAACTGAAAACAGGGATTTTGATGATCTCCCAGGTTAACTGAAAAAAGCAGACCTGCTCTTGCCTTAATTTCTTTCATGACATGCAGAAGGTTAAGCATGCACGTTAAATATCCTGTGATTCACGTCAGCATCCAGTGGGACATGGAAGCACCAACATAACTAGCATGCACCCTGTACCAAAAACAAATTAGCTGCACCGAAGTGGGAAAGCATCAGCTGAGGTCAGCAGGCAGACCTACCTCCTGCAGAGTGACAAGCACAGGAGAAGGCCTGGCACTTCACATCCCCCCTCCCCTCCCTCAAAAAAAAAACCCCCAGAGAAAAGACAAGAGATCTTATTACAGTGACAAAAAGCATCTATTAAATTACCACGCTATTTCCATACTATATTCCTGCATAAGCTATTTCCATACTATATTCCTGCATAAGCTATTTCCATACTATATTCCTGCATAAGCTATTTCCATACTATATTCCTGCATAAGCTATTTCCATACTATATTCCTGTATAAGCTGTTTCTTTACTATATTCCTGTATAAGTCAAATTCATTTACTATTATTCCATTTTTCCTCCAGTTGACTCTTAACACTGCTTCACTGAAACTAAGAGGGTAGAAGAGGAAGCACGTGTGTGTGCATGTGCATGTATGCAGTGTGTGTAGAGGAGAGAGGAATGTGTACTGCATGCATGTGGGTTCTTCTCTGAGCATGCAAACATTTGTATCATAGACAATTCTTCATGAACCATACATAAATACTTCATCATTCATTTATTCATTCCTTCATTTGTTTTTTCAATTCGTGCTTTATTTTCTCCATCCTTCCTTCCTTCCTACCTGGAGGCTGGAAGTATCCATGGAAGAGGACATCCCCACAGGACGCACGTCCAGATCCTCACACAGAGCTAAGCGTCGCACTGCCCACAGAAACACAAAGCCAAAACTGCAT
>CM060320.1:361335-366335 GCA_030674155.1 Stramonita haemastoma
TTTCAATTACCGCCGGGACCCTCTGATGAAGGCTCATCCAGGAGCCGAAACTTGAGTCAGGTCAGTCCAAAGATATGGTTCTTAGTCAAAAGTATAATATATATATATATATATATATATAATATATATACACAACAACACATATATATATATATATATATATATATATATATATACTATATACATATATATATATATATATATATATATAATATATATATATATTGAATCTTTGATAAATCATTTTCAAAATGGTTGAGAAGTTGTAAATGGTTACCTGCACTTGTTTTTTCCTCCACTATTTTTTCCTAAAAAATCAAAGCACTTCATACACAAACTAAAAGGTTTACAGTTATGACTTGCACACTTCCAGAACTACCTCCCAAAAACAACAACAACAACTAACCAATAAACAAAAACAGGAGCTGGCATTATGACAACACATCGTTTTCATGACACAGAAGCAGTTCACGTAGGCCTATCTTTTTTTCAAGACCTCTCTCTCACCGGTTGAGTGGCATCTGCGTCTCCTGTAATGATGGCATGGAAACCGAAACAAAGCGTAGTGGTGGGCATCAGACCTCTGGCCTGACTGGTGTTTTGACGGTTCTGTTACAGCAGTTTCAGTGAGCTTTTGGGAACATGCATGCACACAGACACGCGTCAGCTTGCACTGGTCAGCAAACAAGAGAGATTTGATTTGTTTTGATTTGATTTATTCTTTTATATCGAGGATAATGGAATAAGCACTCTTGCGCTTTTTTACATCCAGTCCCCGTGTGTATGAATTTTGCAAATGTCACCTGATCCCACCGGCACACTATGGCCTACTCTTACGAAAAGTGGAACAGGATTTAACGTGTGCGCAAGATGCTCTGCGTGCGTTCACACACGGGGCCTCGGTTTTAAAGTCTCATCCGAAAGACTTTGGAGGAAGTGGAGTTAGCACTGATGTTAACTCCAGGAGAGAGAGAGAGAGAGAGAGAGAGAGAGAGAGAGGAGAGAGAGAGAGAGAGAGAGAGAGAGAGAGAGAGAGAGAGAGAGAGAGGTCTTTTCATTTTCAATGTTGCAGCTGATCACTATAAATGAACAACCTAAACGTTTGACCAGACGATGTTAAAATGCACCCGACTTTGAAAAGGAGCCACATCCCCCTTAAAAACAAGAACAGCAGTGAAGAAAACACGCAGAATGATAGATCACTATGCTTGTGGTCAATAGGTATAGAGAAAAACACCAGAAAAACTCTAGTTGATTCAACGTCTTAAATCCTCACATCAAACCAGTAGGCCTACACAGTCACACCACAAGAGCCAACTGTTAAAAAGCAATCGATCCAAAATATTTCAAATCCAAACCTTTAAAAAGAAAAAAAAAAAAGCGTCACACCCAAAAGCCTCTGCACTGTCACTTTTCTCCACTGGTATCGTCTGTATACAGCATCTCCCAAGCAGGAATTCAGCCACCATTAATGGAGGGCGAAAACAGTCGCATACGCAAAACTCTCACCATCGAGGAAACTCGGGGCTCTGGTTGAGGAAGGGGAATAAAAAAATTCAGCTCCACTTCAAGCCAAATCACAACCAAATTACGCAAATACTGGTGATCAAAAATGAAAACAAAACAAGACCACGTTGACAGTAAGCTGTAGTTACTAGGTTTAATCAAAACCTAAGAAACAGATTGGAACTGCCATTTAGAAACTTAAAAAATAACAGACTCGAATGGTGTTTAACTATTAGGAAGAATGAAAAAAAGAGCAAAATTACATGTCATTTTCAAAATCAGATTTTAGCTAGCATGCCAACAAATAGATGGACAGTGACGTTTTCTATTAAAAAAATATCTTTAAAAATAACCTTTGCCAGTAATATGAGGGAAAATGTAATAAAGACATAATTCAAAATCAAAAGGAAGGATGGAAGAGTAAGGGTAAGAAAAATTATAATAATGACATTTTTTAAAATTCGCAAAATACCCATTTTTGAGGGTAAAAAAACTTGAAGAAAAAGTATTAATAAAGGATCTACAGTGACAAAAATGCAAGTTGGAAAGAAAAGGAGCAAAAAGGAACGAAATAAACAGACCCACACTGAGCAAATGCAATTTTGCTTTATCACAGGGATGTCAACACACCCTGTTTATCTACCCCTTAAAAAGACTCCTCTCCGATTATTTCAAACAGAAATTTCCCCCTCTCCTCGTGCACTCGCTAATTCTTTTGGGAAGTCTTTTTGTGTTCCAGTTCTTTAAACATGATGCTATCTTTTCTTTGGGTGTCTGTGTGTTTTGCTTTTTCTCTTGATTCAATAAGAATCACAGACACTCAACTGGAAAGCTGACCAGGCAAGCTAAGACATGCGCCATATGTGGATCAGAGAGAGAGAGAGAGAGAGAGAGAGAGAGAGAGAGAGAGAGAGAGAGAGAGAGAGAGAGAGAGCAAATCTAAGGAACGCACCCCTTCCCACCTCCCCATAAAAGAACACAAAAAAATAATTAGAAAAAAACACAAAAAAACATCTAGAAGAGCTGATCTAAATCAAAATGAAGGCAAACCCAAATCAAATCACATGAACAGCAACATGTCAGTGCGAGCCCCATTTCTCAGCTGAAAGCAGACAAAAACAACAACAACAACAACAACAAAAATCACCCCCACCAAATACAGACATAAAAACCCAGCCACCGTTAACAATCTCCAATAAAAAAATAAAAAAAAAGACCCGATTCAATTCAAACGCTGCTTGATTATCAAAGAGAATGCAAAAAATGCCTAATTCAAATTGACATGTCAATATCCAAGTCAGATAACAGCAAGCATGCGAGCAGACAGACAGACAGTCAGACAGACAGGCAGACAGGCAGACAGGCAGGCAGGCAGATAGGCAGGCAGGCAGGCAGACAGGCAGGCAGACAGGCAGACAGACAGGCAGGCAGGCAGGCAGGCAGACAGGCAGGCAGACAGGCAGGCAGGCAGGCAGGCAGGCAGGCAGGCAGGCAGACAGACAGACAGATAGACAAGGTTTCCTCACCCTAGCTGCACTAGTGACAGGAGACAGAATGTGACAGACACATCATTCGAAAGGGATCGGTGGATTGGAAAGGCAAAACGGCAAACAGAAATTATAGGGTAGCAACATTAACACAATAAATGATGAGAAATCAGTTTGTTCTAAAAGCTTAAAGAAAACTGGTTTAAAGAGAACTTTACAAAAGAAAGAAGGCACTACAAAAAAGCAACAACAAAACAAGTATGATCTTGATAGAAGAGGTGGAAGGACATGCAATGGCAAAAAGGTAACCAGCGCCAAGGAACGATTCACACACACACACACACACACACACACACACACACACACACACACACACACACACACACACACACACACATCATACACACACACGCACACGCATACACGCACGCACACACACACACACACACACACACACACACAAACACACAACACACACATACATACACACACACATACACACACACGCACACGCATACACGCACACACACACACACACACACAAACACACACACACACATACACACAAACACACGCACACACACACGCATACACACACACATACACACACACACACACACACACACTCACACATACACACACATACACACACACACACACACACACACACACAACACACACACACACACACACACACACACACACACACACACACACACACACACACACACACACACACACGTGTGGCATTCGGCAGTAGTTATGGGTTGTGTCTTGCGCTCAACGCCTTGTAAGCTATTAAAGAGAGTCTGTGGTTCTCTGGGGAGCAAGCATCAATAAAGAGAGAGTTAATACAAGCCTATAAAAAGAGAAAAGTAAACATTTGAATAGCACATTTACGACTCGCAAATGAATGAACAAATGCAGGAGAAAATTATAAAATGTTAAACAGAAAAGTGATAAAGGAATGGACAGCAAATAATTATAAGCCTATGACCAAGATTAAATGACTTCCTCAGGAGTAACGAACCTTGTGATTGTTCTCTGCGCCCGAGTGTGTGTGTGTGTGTGTGTGTGTGTGTGTGTGTGTGTGTGTGTGTGTGTGTGTGTGTGTGTGTGTGTGTGTGTGTGTGTGTGTGTGTGTGTGCGCGTGTGCGTGTGTGCGTGTGTGTGGTGTGTGCGTGTGTGTGTGTGTGTGTTAGTGTGTGTGTGTATGGGCGCGCGCGCGTGCGTGCATGTGTGTGTTTGCTTTCCCTTAGTCTATTTTCCCTTTTCCCCTATAACCAGAGGGGGGATGTTAGCCTAGTGGTTAGAGCATGAGCTCGAGATCTGGTGGCTTGGGTTCGGGCCTTCACCCAGACATCTGTTCAGAGGACTTTTCCCCTGGAGATAACATCGGTATTGACTCCACTCCACTGAAAGGTCTTCGGATGAGACTAGAAACCGTGGCCCCGTGTGCCAGCACACGCAGAACATCGTGTACCCATGTTAAAAACCTGTTCTACCTTTCAAGAGAGAAGTCCATTTCGTGTCGGGAGGAAGGTATGACAAAACTCTTAAAAACGCATGCACACTGGTGCCGTGTTCAGACACCATCCCTGAAGTCGGAATGCGGCTACCTTAATGGTAGAGAAACACGGTCGCATGCGTAAAATCTCCCCATTGGTGAACCTTAGAACTCTAGCCGAAGAACGAAGAAAAGCTTCCCCCTCCCTTTCCAAACCCCCCCCCCCCCCCCCCCCAGAAATAAAGATACAAAGGAAAACAAAAACATTTCAGGATTTGAATGGATCGTTGGTCTAGAGGTAACGCATCTGCCTAGAAAGCGAAAAGTCTGGGTCGGATGTGTGCGGTTGTTTGAACCTTGCTTGGGCCCAAAACTTTTCCTTCATACCTTTACCCCCAACCATAAGACCATGAGTGGTGGTCTAGGTGCTAATCTAAGCACTTTGATTTGTGTGCTCTACAAGATTCAGCGCTATATAAATTCCACAACATATTATTATT
>CM060320.1:368835-376335 GCA_030674155.1 Stramonita haemastoma
CAACAACGCTCTAATCACGCTCTAACCACCAGGCTATCCCGTCCCCAGTCAACATGATTTTGTATCTGCTACGGAATGTGACTGGACAACACACAAAGACACCCTTGGCAGTGATCCCCTGCCTGTTACTATAACTCTTCATAGAACAGCTGCTACTTGCGACACCTTTGCAGACAAAATCTCTAAATTTAATTATAAACAGCTGATTCTGGAAAGTTTTAAAGCATTCTTGCAGCCTACAAGACTGAGAGCTTTGAAACTGATGACATAGACCACTTCTATTGTACCTTTACTGAAACTATCCTTCAAGCTGCTAGTCTGTCTATCCCTAAAATAAATGCACTGAAAGGAAATGAATATCATGGAAATCGCTGGTGGACACCATCAGCAGTCACAACACAACATTTGATTATAAGATGTACAGAAAATATATAACACCAGAAAATAATGTAGAGCAGAAACAATTAAAACAACAACAACAACAAGAGAGCAGCATACACACACACACACACACACACACACACACACACACACACACACACACACACACACACACACACACACACACACACACACACACAACAACAACAACAACAACAACAAAACAGTCTTAAACCATCCCCCCACCCCACTCCAAACAAAAAAAAAAATCCCTCTCTCTTTTATTCGAAAGATTTCACAGAAAGGCCGCAAATAGCCCTCAGATCGAATTTCTGACATCTTTGGGCGTCATTTGTTTCTGTCCATTAAAAGACGGCAGACGCCATTCACACTGTCGACTGGTGAGAGAGAGAGAGAGAGAGAGAGAGAGAGAGAGAGAGAGAGAGAGATTCCTCTTCAGGTATTGTTATCTGTGACATATTATCAGCTGTCAAATTTTACGTGACATCTTCATTAGAAAGAGAATGGACAGAGACGAAATGAGCAACGGGAAGTATGAAAATAGCGGAACATTTCCCGAAAAGGTAAATGAATGTCTAAGAAGAGGAAAATGCAAAGAATAATTACATGAACTTGTAGACACGCATGACATGCTGGTATTGCGATAAATAAATAAAAAACAAACCCCCACAAACAAAATAAAACGAAATATAACACAAAGCACCATGTGTTATTAAAATTGTGTGTTTATTTCCTTCCTGTTGTTAATTATTTTATGTCTCCAAATGATTTAGCGTTCTCAAAACTTTCTCATGTTATTATCTAATTTGTGTGTGTGTGAAGAATTTAGAAGAAATCAACATTTGCAGCATCTTTGCGGGTTTACTCATGTTGTTTTATGACGTTTATTTTCTTAGGTCCTGATGATGTATTTTTTTTCTCCTTTTCTCACGGTACTATTCCATTCCTTTAAAGAAAAAGATTTTGTACAATGGCGTGCGGTGTTGTTGTGTTTGAAGCCATGTCTGTATTTGCTCGCTTGTATCAGTTTTGACACATGCCTGGTGTTTTTCTAGGGAGACAGTGACAGGTAATTTTCATATAGTAATGATAACAACAACAACAACAACAACAACGACGACGATGATGATGATGATGATGATGATGATGATGATGATGATGATGATGATGATGATGATGATGATAATGATAATAATAATAATAATAATAATAATAATAATAGTAATAATAATAATAATAATAATAATAATAATAATAATAATAATAATAATAATAAATAATAATAACGACAGTAACAAAATGATGATGATGGTAATAACAATAAAATGATGATAACAATAAATAACAACATTAACAATGATGATGATGGTAATGATACTTATACTAATAGTAATAATAGGTAAAGGTAAAAGATAAAGGTATCCCATAACCTATGTGGTCGTAGGAAGCGAGGCATCGGAGACCTCAGCTTCTCTAGGGGCCAGTATACTAAAGAGGGCAGGTACCCATTTATAGCTGGGTGGACTGGGGAACTGCACTGAAGCCAAGGCGCCGCAAACAGTCACCCATCCAATTGGTAACCACGCTTGATGATGCTTAACCTTAGCTTGGGGAAAGCGAGTGCTCTGACCACTGAGCTATCCTGCAACCAATGGGATAGAAGGATTGGGTTTGGATTCATCCAGATTTGTAGACGATTTGAATTTGAAATGGCTTTGGGTCCTATGCTCTGAACTGTGGCCTCATACAGTGATGGCGGGATTAGAGGATTTGCATGAACACTTTCAAATTTGGGGTTAAGAGCCTTCGCTTGGAATTTTGAAAACTCTTGGGTTTTTAGCCAATGGTGTAAGGTTTCAGAATTTAGGGCTGTTTTTTTTTTTTTTTCCTCAGCTATAGCTCTGAGGCTTACAAATGTTGGAGTTTTGCTTGTACTACCTTTTGTCCGCAAAGAAGCCACATTTCGACTTCGGGGATGACGTATAAACATGACGTCAGCGTGTATACGCTATTTTTTTTTTTTTTTTAACCCAATCGTTCCTGCGAGCACTCAATGGCCTGTTCTCCCAAAATGCGGAACAGGTTCTGATGTGGTGCACACAATGTTCTGCGTCAGGTTCTCACACAGAATGTCGGTTTAAAGTCTCCCCCAAAAGGCTCTCTGAAGAGTGGAGATGGTACTGATGTTAGGCTACCTCCATGGGGAAAATCCCCTTGAACTGGCGTGAACTCTGAGGTGGTTCGAACCCACACCATCAGGTGGCAGCACAAAGCTCTACCCACTTGGCTACCCTTGGCCCCTAAGGCTGTTGTGTGATCCAGAGAATTTGTTCTAGCAAAACTGGTGATAGTTATGAAACAATATCTGTTTTTAAAACTTCCGGAAAAAAAACTTATTGATATTTTACGTTTTTTTTATAGGCTTTAAACAGTGTACTCAAATTTATTAGGCCTCGTGATTAAAAAAGAAGAAGAAAATGTTGATTACCTTTGTCGTAATTCATAAAACACATTCAGGTAGGACGTCTACAAATACATAAAAATATCACAAAAATCGTCAAGTAAAACAGAATGTTGGTCTCTTTTCTGCTCTCCGTTCTTCTTCTTCTTCCTCTTTCCACGAGATTAAAAATTCCATCGATTCTGCAACTACTGAATACACACACACACACACACACACACACACACACACACACACACACACACACACACACACACACACACACACACACACACACACACACACACACACACACCTTCCTTACTGCCTCGAGGCTAGATTACAGGTACTTATCTAAAAGATTTCGTTGTATTTTTTTTTTGGGAATGTCTTGAAATCACAAACTTATTTTGGGGGGAATCAATGCGCATGGCCTTGAAAAGGGTTATCTTTGCCCCCCCCCCCCCCTCCCCCCCTCAACCAAATTTGCATCTTGTTTTTTTGTCCTCCTTCTGTTTTGATTAAGCTGCTTCTGTCGATGTAAGCTTTACGTTCTGTAGATATTCAGAAGCAATGTTGCTCGATATTTCTGAAAGCAGCAGCCTGTGTGAATCAGATAGTTAGAAATAACAGGGAGATGTTTTTCGTGTGCTCGTCAGAAGTGTTTTTGTGTTCGATTAATGTCTTACATGGGATATGCTAGGAATAATGTTTGTAGAGGAAGAGTATGCAGTGCAGGCCAAATCATCAACGTTGAAACAGAGGGCCGCATAAGCGCGCGCGCGCGCGCGCAAAACAACACACACACACACACACACACACACAACACACACACACCACACACACACACACACACACACACACACACACACACACTGCACTTTGAGTCTTGTTATGTTTCAGAGGGCCTTTTCTGGATTTGTTTTCATGTTGTCATCTGTGTTGCTTCATGTATATTTATCATATAACCATACAAAGATCTATCTATCTATCTATCTATCTATCTATCTATCTATCTATCTATCTATCTATCTATCTATCTATCTATCTATCTATCTATCTATTTATCTATCTATCTATCTATCTATCTATCTATCTATCTATCTATCTATCTATCTATCTATCTATCTATCTATCTATCTCATTCTCTCTGTCAGAGTAAAATGATTTGGATTTATGATTAGAATGTCGTCTTAGATGGTATGTTAAATCCTATAGGCTGTCATATAAATTGTATAATTTTATGAGTGTGATTTAATTGTGTGTGTGGAGGGGGGTGTTGAGAGAGAGAGAGGGAGAGAGGGGGAGAGGTAGAGAGGGAGAGGGGGAGAGAGAGAGAGAAGAGAGAGAGAGAGGAAAATCTGATTGTTTTGAGCTTAGTTTTTCGCTTTGTGTCATTGAAATAGAGTACGGATGTGTTGTGTCTTGTTACCGTAGAATAATTTGAATTTGTAATCTAGAGTGTCATGTTGGATAAGACTTTTAGTAAGGGTTGTGACTTGAAATAGCGTATATTGAGATTTTGCTTGTGCCTGTATTGTGAGTGTAGTTGGATAGTTGGTTATATAAATAACTAAGTAATTAAGCTTATCATTTGCTTTGCTATATCTATATGTTATATAATTCTTTATGATTGTTTGCCAGTGGGTTTGTTGTTTTTGGTTTGTTTGTGTGTGGGTGGGTTTTTGTTTGTTTGTTTGTTTGTTTTTTTGTTTTTTTTATGAGGACCTGGTGTAAAGAAGCCTCTGGCTTATCCATATTTCCTCAATAAAACATTCGAGTTCGAGTTCGAGTTCGAGTTCTCTCTCTCTCTCTATATATATAATAAATATATATATGTATATATATATTTATATATATATATACCCCAAAACAAACAACAAAATGCAACACCTAAACCAACCCAACAAACGAAAACCTCTGGATGACATCAAAGCTTTGGCAAAACTGCCCAAATAACTCTTCCGTGGGATTTCTGATCTGTTCAGGCATCATTTGTTTCTGTCCATTATCAGACAGATGCCATTCACACTGTCGTCTGGTTTATGAAGAGAGAGAGAGAGAGAGAGAGAGAGAGAGAGAGAGAGAGAGAGAGAGAGAGAGAGAGAGAGAAGAGAGAGAGAGAGAGAGAGAGAGAGAGAGAGAGAGAGAGCGCGTCACATCTGTCAGATTCACATTCCAATTTTACAATCTTTGACAAATCAGCTGTCGAATTCTGTATTGTAGTTTTCAGGAGAAGAAAGATCTTCAAAGCACAAAAAGAAAATAAAGGATTGGAAAAAAACACCAGACATCTTCGAGAAAAGGATCAATGACTGTATAGAAAGACAAGCTTGTGATTAATAACGAAGCGAATTTATGAATAAAGATACAGAACCCAGCGATGTTTTCCTTAACTGGAAAACAAAAACTATCACTTTCAAATGACATTTTTGTGCGTGTTTATTTGTCGTGAAAACAAATATTTTCTATTTTGAAATGAATGTCATGATATGGCGCTTAGACCTGCGTCATTAACAAAATGTATATATGAGAAAACGACTTTTGTAATTTTGCATTCCTGTTTATATCTTTTTTTTCTTATCTTATTTGAATGTTTACAATGTTGTTGAAACATTCCTTCTCTCCCTTCAATCCATGCTGCATCATTTCATGTCCAAAGATGGGGTTGGCAGATTGTGTGCGATTTGGTTGTCTTTTAAAGGGAGATCCGTGTTCCTGTGTGCTTGTTCGTATCGGTTTTGGACTCTGACAGGTGATTTTGAGATGTTCATCTGTCTGTCTCTCTTTCCTTCCTTCTTTCTTTCTCTTCTTTCTTTCTTTCTTCCTCTTTTTTTCTTTTCTTCCTTTCTTTCTTTTTGAGTTTTAAGATTTGACGAGGTGACAGCCCCGATATGGCCTGTGTGGTCGGCGGGGCTATAAACAATATGGTTGGATTGAATTGGATTCTTTCTTTCTTTGTTTTCTTTCTTTCTTCTTTCTTTCTTTCTTTCTTTCTTTCTTTCTTCTTTCTTTCTTCTTTTCTTTCTTCCTTCCTTCCTTCCTTCCTTTCTCTTCTTCCTCCTTTCCTTCCTGCTTTCCTTTCCTCTGTCTTTTCTCCATTCCTTCTTTCTTTCTTTGTTTTTCTTTCTCTTCTTTCTTTTCTCTTCTTTCTTTCTTTCTTGCCTTTTTTCTTCCATCTTTCCCTTCTTCCTTTCTTCCTTTCTCTCTTTCTTTCTTGCCTTCCCTCTTCCGTCTCTCCTTCCTTCCTTCCGTTTTTGCTTCCTTCCTTCCTACCTTCCAACCTTCCTTTCTTCTGTATTTTCCCCATTCCTTCTTCCTTTCTGTCTTTCTTTCTTAACTGGACCCAGCTCTCATTGAACGTAATGGTCAAGAACATGGAGAAGATAACCTGAGCGAGACGTGATGCTATGTTTTACATTCTGGTTGATGGCTTTAGTGCACATGTTTTTCTTCCCCGTAAGTTGGTTTTGATGACCATTGCTGCTGAAGTGAACTGATTTCGTTTGAGTTTCCTTGCCTTTGAATGAATGAATGAATGAATGAATGAATGAATGAATGAATGAATGAATGAATGAATAATCTTTATTTTTTTGGGGAATCGAGCATGGTATGGATGGCTTTGGTTACAGAGTCTGGATGGTTTGCTTGGACTCATAATCAGGTCGCAGCTTTAAACCGTAGTGTAAGATATGAGCTTAGATGTTTTAAGGGAGATAGGGTTTTCCCGTAAGCTTTGAAACTTAAGGATTTTGGAGGCCATGAGTTGAAGTATGGCGTGGTTTGGTCCCGTCATGAGTCATAAATCTCTTGCCAAGACTTATTCTACAGGGGATACTTGAGCCTAGGATCAGAATCTCAGAGTTTGGGGCTGCATGAGTTTGAATGATTCAGTTCATGCGCTTAAGACTTTGGGCTTTCAGTTATAGGGGTATTGATTTTGGACTTTATATGTGGATTTAAGAAAAGTAGGGTTGTAAAAAAAAAGTTGTTGTCTTTCTCTGGTATCGGTTATTTTGCTATAGGTGAAAAGCCTTGGGGGACGGCATAGCTCAGTGGTCACAGCACTCGCTTTCCCCAAGCTAATGTTAAGCAGCATCGAGCGTGGTTACCAAGTGGATGGGTGACCGTTTGCGCGCCTTGGCTTCAGTACAGTTCCCCCAGTTCAGCAAGCTGTAGATGGATACCTGCCCTCTTTAGGGTCAGGGAAGGTAAAG
The DNA here is from genome assembly GCA_030674155.1 of Stramonita haemastoma. NCBI lineage: Eukaryota > Metazoa > Mollusca > Gastropoda > Neogastropoda > Muricidae > Stramonita > Stramonita haemastoma. The sequence continues at coordinate 375,895 of CM060320.1, forward strand.
CAGCGAGGGAGAGGAGATGGGCGCCGCCTTCAATACGCTGGCCCCCAGAGAAGCTGAGGTCTCTGAGGCCTCGCTCCCCTACGACCACATAGGTTATGGGACACCTTTACCTTAAACTTTACCTTTTAAATGTCTTGGGAACTTCAGATGACTGGGTTTAGGGGAAGGAAGCCTTGATTTTGTTTAGATTCGACGACACCATCACATTTTTTGGCTTGCTTTGTTTGAGTATCTTGCAGGGTTGGTGTTGTTTTGATGGGTGATAAAATTGACGTCACTTCCTATTCTTTTTGTCCTCGACATAAGAATTCAAAACTTTATAAATCATTTTGGTGCCAAAAAAAAAAAGAAAAGAAAAAAGAAATCATTGTACTTAGTAATCATGTACGTCTTGCAGATTTTCATGGTTACCACAGAGAGAGAAGAGAGAGAGAGAGAGAG
>CM060320.1:381335-384376 GCA_030674155.1 Stramonita haemastoma
TTCTAAGTCTTTCTGGAAAAAAAAGACGGGAACATGGACCAAGAAGGCAGAAAATAGATAAAATAGAGGTGACAGGAAAGAAAAGGAACATGGCAGTAAAAAGAGAGGGATATAAATGAGGGAATTTCTAGCACATCCTTCTCAGAGGGTGGGGATGCTATTTGTATTGACGGGCCCGCACCATCCCCACAGAGAGGGGGGGGGGGGGGAGGGATGACAAGTATTGTGGTGGTGATCATTTGTGTGGAGCTATTTGTTTCCTATGGTGTCACGCTGACTTGTTCAGTGGAAGCAGGAAAGCTCCTGTCACCGTTCTCTACTCGATCCGGATTGTTTCCCCTGGAGTTAACATCAGTGCTGAGTCCATTCTTCCCACAAGTCCTTCGATTGAGACTTTAAACCGAGGTCCCGTGTGCAAACGCACGCAGAACATCTTACTCATACGTTAAATCCTGTTCCGCTTTTCGTAAGAGTAGGCCATTGTGTGCGTGTTAGGAACAGATGACAAGATGTACAAAACTGCATACACACAAGGACTGGATGTAAAAGAAAAAAGCACATAAATGCTTATTCCTATATCATCGATATAAAAGAATAAATAAATAAATAATAAACACACACACACACACACACACACCAATCAAATAACAACTCGATAAAAATCAGTGCTCCAGCCATGTAGCCTCCCTCACACATACGTCAAAGTTAGAAAGAAAGAAAGATACTAATTGTGACGCTCCACCACATATTGAGACGGAGTGCACATGAGGTCAATTTTTAGTTATTGACATGTTATTAATGTGCAATAAAGTGGCTATCAAATACAAAAAACAGATTGAAAATCGGACAATTCTGTGCAACATTATTACAAATTGAAATGATAGACTGCAGGATGTGACAAAATGAGAAACGGGCAAGTTTATTTTAGTAACAGGTTGTCAGAATGAGTGCTTTGGTATTTTCAAAACACATTTTAAAGCAAAAGGAATAAAAATAATACCTTGGTATTTCATTATAAGATAAATAAACAGATCTAGTTTAATAATCAATCAAAATAACAAAATTGACAACTTGACCCCCATCTGCCTTTAAAGGCTCCTAGCGCAAAATTGGGTAATGTGCTAAGCGACTCATTTCGTGGTGGAGCGTCACAATTATGTTTGGGCCATTGCCATTAATTAACTAACGATGAGGTGTCAAGGGCAGAACAACAAAGGATCTAACCGTGTTTTTCTTGCCAGCATAAACAGTGATGGGTGAGTGCAAGATACACATGATATAGGCTAATTATGTTTCTATTGCTCATTCTCCATGTAGTCCTAATATGATACTGTTCTTTCTGTTTTTTGCCCCATTAGTTCTCAATTGATGGGCATAGCAAATGTAATATGCTTTTCGTTAAAGTGTTGCGCTAAAAATGGTAAAAGTAAAAAGGTAACGGCGTCCCATAACCTATGTGGTCGTAGGGTAGCGAGGCATCAGAGACCTCACTTCTCCAGGGGCCAGCATATTGAGGGCAGCGCCAATCTCCTCTCCCTCGCTGCTTTACTTTCCTTGAATCTTAAAGGGCAGGTACCCGTTTACAAATGGGTGAACTGGGGATCTGTACTGAAATCAAGGCGTGCAAACTGTCACCCATCCAACTGGTAGCCACGCTCGATGCTGTTTAACCTCAGCTTAGGGAAAGCGAGTGCTCTGACCACCGAGCTATCCTGTCCCAACTAAAAATGGCCAGTTTAATAATGAGGCCAAAACTAAAAAAAATAAAAATCACCTTGAAGAGGCAAACTGTCTCCTCCCTGGCAAATTTCATACTTGAGTGAAATGGCCCAGTTTTCGCCAAGTTAATTTCTGGACATTTTCTATGGGACCCCACCCCCCCCACCCCCCCCCGAATTGCAGCAGTCTTGTTTCTCAGTCAACAGGAGAGAGATGGAGAGGAACTTATTGAACTCATGTGAGAGAACGCGGCAGTTTCTGATTAGAGTTGTTGTTTATGCTTCAATGCTGTGCTTTTTGTTTCATTAGATTTTAGAAATTTTTTTTTACTGCTCAGCTGTGAAGCGTATAAAAACTAACACAAGGCTACCCTCGCCTAAAACATAAACTTTCCATTGATGCCAGGTCATTTTGTTTCATGTCTGTCTGTCTGCCTGTCTGTCTGCCTGTCTGTCTGTCTGTCTGTCTGTCTGTCTGTCTGTCTGTCTGTCTTTCTATCTGTCTGTCTATCTATCTATACCATAACTAAAATTTTGCGTTGATAGCAAAACACAAAACAAAAGGAAAACAAAAACAAAGCAGTCCCCAACCAACCCACCGAAACAAGAACAAAAACAACAACGACGACAACAACAACACCAAAAACAACAACAGCAACGACACCACCACCACCATCACCACAATAACAACAAGAACACCAAAAACCATCATCATCACCACCACCACCACCACCACCACCACCACCACCTCACGACAACAGGGATCTCTGGCATGTGCCCTGTCACCGCAGACAGTTATGAGTTTGCCAGTCAGGCGTGCTCTCTCTTCATTCCTCTCTGGGCAGCAGTCTGGCTTCCTGACACCTTGTCAGAGACACATCACCACCTTCTAGAACTCTCCCCTACCCCCCTCACCCCCCATGCCCAGGGCTAGTCTTCAGATGCGATCTTTTGAACATCAGTGTAAAGTTTAGAAGACAGTGATCCAGTACGCTCCCCCATCCCCTCCTCCTTCCCAAAGCCATTGTGTTTTATTCCCGTTCCCATTTCTATATACATAGTTATATACCTGTACTTCATGCCAGCAAGCTCATGCATGGGGTTGTGAGTAAGTTTTGTGCAAAAGCCTGCAAAGGAGGGCAGAAATGTTACCGAAAAATGAGGCAGCAAAAACAAAAGTAAAAAACAACTCCCCCAAAACCCGACCGCCACTCCCCTCTCAACTCCCCCCCCCCCCCCTCCAACCAAAACCCCAAACCAAAACAAAAACCAATACCCCTACCCCCCCCAAAAAACACTCAAACCAAAACAAACAAAAATTAA
>CM060320.1:384476-394476 GCA_030674155.1 Stramonita haemastoma
TGTCTCTCTGTCTATTTCTATTGAAATTAACTTTAGGCATACAAAGAGCAAAAGCCTGTTTGAATTTGCGTCACCCTTGCATTTTAAAAGGAATGTCCTCTTTTAAAAAACTGTTTAAATGAATAAAACTATTCAGATGCTCTTTACAAGAAGTGACAATCAATTATCTTATTTTAGAGGCTTTCGTAGAAAATTCAACATTACCTCTTAAGAGAATTCCCTGTTGTGTAACAGTTAATTGCTTTCTTTGACTCTAATAAAGCCACAAAAACGTACCATTCATTAATATGCAGTGAGGAGGGAAGCATAACATCTTCGACAACAAAATTGCAGAGAGAGAGAAAGGGAGAGAGAGAGAGAGAGAGAGAGAGAGAGAGAGAGAGAGAGAGAGAGAGAGAGAGACAGACAGACAGACAGACAGACAGACAGACAGACAGACAGACAGACAGATTGACAGACAGACAGACAGACAGACAGACAGACAGACAGACAGACAGACAGAAAGACGGAGACAGTCAGAGAGGCCCATTCATACTTCCATACTTGTGATATTTCAACACATGCGTAATACCATACAAAGTTGCATGAATGCCTCCCCCCCCCCCCCTCTCTCTCTCTCTCTCTCTCTCTCTCTCTCTCTCTCTCTCTCTCTCCTCTCTCTCTCTCTCTCTCTCTCTCTCTCTCCTCTCTCTCTCTCTCTCTCTCTCTCTCCTCTCCCTTCCCCCCCCTCTCTCTCTCCTTCCTTCCCTCCCCCTTTCTCCCTCCCCCCCTCTCTCTCTCGTCCTCCCTCTGTCTGTCTGTCTGTCTGTCTCTGTCTCTGTCTATCTGTCTGTCTGCCTGTCTGCCTGTCTGCCTGTCTGTCTGCCTGTCTGCCTGTCTGTCTGTCTGTCTGTCTGTCTGTCTGTCTGTCTGTCTCTCTCTCTCTCTCTCTCTCTCTCTCTCTCTCTCTCTCTCTCTCTCTCTCTCTCTCTCTCTCTCTCTCTCTCTCTCTCTCTCTCTCTCTCTCTCTCTCTCTCTCTCTCTCACCCATCTATCTTTCTCTCCTATGTTTGCAGATTTTTGTATACCTGTCTGTCATCTCTCTTGCTTACTGTTCTGCCTTTCTGGTGCTTTTTTTTTGGAGTAAATGTTACACTCTTTTTTTTTTGTCCACGCTGTATACTTTGCCTGAGTTGTTTTGCTCTTTTGACCAGGTATTGATATTGTAAACACTGGGAAGGGCACAGAATGTCCATTCTGCAGTGCAGTGCTGTTTTCCAATGTCATATTTGTGGTTTTTGCTTTTTTACTTACAAGTTAAGTGTCTATCACTTGTAATGCTTTTTTGCAACCTGAGGCGGATAGACTAAGCAGAATGGCTGGCGTCCTCAGCACAGCCTTGGTTTATTAGTCATTAGTTGTAAAATAATTTAGTTACTGTGCCAGTTGATGTTGGTGGGAGGAGAGGGATTGATGGTGTTGGATATTTGAAGTGATTAGAAGGTTTGGGTTTTGAACTTGAAGTAACTATTAGTGGAGCCATTGAAACTAAAAGAGGTGTCATCTTTGGTGTGGCTTTCATTGTCAGTACGGCTATGAAAATATGGAATGAAATGAAACTATCGTGGGAACTTGTCCTGACAGGATGAATAATGGCAGGATTTATAAAGAACAGCAGCATGGCGAGATATCATAACTGGCAAAAGAACTCAGGACGACTGCCAACATAACATAATATAGAGAGCGACAAAGACAAAACATCCTTAAAATGAAGACTATTATAGAAGACAGAGCAAAACCTACACATAAATTGATGAAGGCTGGGAAGAGAATGATTCAGGCACCACTGAAAATGACTTTATGCCAAATTTAACAGCAGCACGCGAACACCACTTTTCCTTTTGAGCTGACAGTTTTCCGGAACAAGCTCATTTCAAACGTCTCCTGAAATGCTCTTTGAGCTATTAAAATTGATATCATGTTTACAGAAAAACTGTCATAACACGACATAGTAACAACCCCTTTGCCAACATTAATTGCATGAGCCAAAATAGGCTCAGGCTTCATAGCAGACTGATGATGATAATGATGCAGTCAGGTGGAGGAAAATGGAATCTGCAATCATGTGTTGTCATGGGGAAAATTCAGACAAAAACACACATGACCACATGCCAGGTTATGGACCTTCGCCATTGCCTAGATCAGACGATCACGAAAGATTGCGTTTGCATGAACACACACACACACACACACACACACACACACACACACACACACACACACACACACACACACACACACACGCACGCATGCACACGCACGCGCATACACACACATGCGCGCTCGTGCGCACACATGCATGCACGCACATGCACGCGTGAGCACACATACACGTACACACACACGCATGCACGAACACTCACACACAGATAATGTTCCTTTTTACCATATATATATATATATATATATATATATATATATATATATATATATATATATATATATATATATATATATATATATATATATATATATATCTATCTATCTATCTATCTATCTATCTATCTATCTATCTATCTATCTATCTATCTATCTATCTATCTATCTATCTATCTATCTCTATATATATGTGTGTGTGTGTGTGTGTGTGTGTGTGTGTGTGTGTGTGTGTGTGTGTGTGTGTGTGTGTGTGTGTGTGTGTGTGTGTGTGTGAGCACGCACACATGTATGTGTGTTTTCAGGCAAATGCGTTCATGCGTAATAGCCTGATCCAGGCAATGCATGAAGATCCATACCTGGCATGTGCTCATGTGTGTTTTGATATATATATATATATATATATATATATATATATATATATATATATATATATATATATATATATATATATATATATATATATATATATATATGTATTGTTGACTTGATAAAAACCCACAGTTCTGCTGGGCACCGCTCCCTCCAAGCACACAGATGAGGTAAAATAGTAAAATAATGATAAAAACACGACTGTGTTCAACTTCATCTCTTTATTTAACAGCCAGACGTGACGTTCACAAAGGCATTGATAGCAAACACATCTGGGAATGGATGAATGTGGAGTGGCGTGAAGTAGCAGCAAAAACTGAACTATAGATTTATTGTGGAAAGAAGTCAACAAGCAAACCAGATGTAAAAGAAATCGAATTGATAGGAAAAATGTATCTCAAAATAAAAACCAAAAAGAGAAGAAAAACATAGAGCTAAAACACAAAAACAACAACAAAAAACAACAACAGTAACAAACTACTCCACAAAAGCTTACCGTACAAGCATACCGTATTAAATTGAGAATGACACCATAATCATATTTTAGCTGTACAAAACTTATTTTCCTTAATGAGAAAAAAAACAAATCTAAAAAAAAACAAATAACAAAGAAACCAGGACAGAGACAAAGAAACTGAAAATCAGGGATTAGCCCATTTTGTCACACTTTCTCTATACGCTGTTTTAATCCATTCTTTTTAACTTCTTATGAGATTTTTTCTAATGGTTTTTTTCCATTTTGTTTTAATGTTTTGGGTGGAACGATCTACTACGGAGGGCGGAGGACAGTTGGAAGTGGAGGAAGCTGGTTGCAAAATTTTCAGTAGGTGAAGGTGAAGGTGAATGTTCACAGGCTTGGAGGGGGTGGTTTTCTTCTTTCTTCTTTTTTTACACTGTTCCCTTCTAGCCATCATAAGATAATAAACCAATCTTCCTTTTTATTCGTCCTTTGAAGTCCCATCTTTTTTTCTTTTTTTTTCTTTTTACACTGTTCCCTTCTAGCGCTTCATCAGATGATAAACCAATCTTCCTTTTTATTCGTCCTTTGAAGTCATTCATCGGTAAATAGCAGGGGACACAGGTTTCCACTCTTCCATGCCGTTCTTTTCATTTCCCTTTTTCGTCAGCAAAATGCAAAAAGAAAATGTGTGTCCCTTTTCTATTTTTTAAAATATTTTTCTCTCTTCTTACAATTCCTGTCTGACTTAAGTGGTCACACTTTGCTAACTTATCTGTGGGTTTGAATTACTCATCACCTCTATCAGCTTGAGTCACTGTGTCCTTGTCTCTCTGTCTCTGTCTCTCTCTTTCTCTCTGTCTGTCTCTGTCTCTCTGTCTCTCTGTCTCTCTGTCTGCCTGTCTGTCTGTCTATCTATCTATCTATCTATCTATCTATCTATCTATCTATCTATCTATCTATCTATCTATCTATCTATCTATCTCTATCTCTATCTCTATCTCTAAGGGTCAGTGTGCATCTATTTGTCTCTATGCCTTATTTGTCTGTATGTCATACTCACGTGGGTGCTTATTACATTATCCTCGATATAAAGAATAGATAAATAAATAAAATATATGTCTGTGCGTCTGTGTTTGTATATCTGTCTGGCGCAGATATAATAAAATTATAGATGCACACATACACACACAAACACACACACACGCGCGCGCGCGCGTGCGCATACATACACGCATAATCACACGCACGTACGCACACACATACACATACATGCATGAATTTATATACACAATTACGTACACGGGCATACATGGTAAAACATAATGTGAAAAAAGAAAAAATCAAATGAAAAAACAATGAAAAGAATGGACGGAAAGGAAAAAAGAAAAGAACGAAAGGAAAGTACTGAAGACGCCCCTGAAATTACCATTATGCAGACAATACGAGAAAGCTTGTTTAAATTTGTGTCGTTCTTGCATATCAAATAGAATGTCCACCTTTAAAAAGGTTTAAATGAGAAATCTTTTCTGATGCTCTTTAAAAGGATTGGAGTGAAAATCAATAATTGCATTTCAAAGTCTGTCTGTTTCAGTGGAAAAACTAACCTCACGTCTTAAGTTAATTCTTTGTTGTGTAAGAGTTGATTGCTTTATCTGAATCTAATAAAGCCACAAAAAGCCACTGTTCATAATTATGCAGTGAGGCGAAAAGACAATTGTATCTTTTCTAACACATCAGAGAGAGAGAGAGAGAGAGAGAGGGAGAGAGGAGAGAGAGAGAGAGAGAGAGAGAGAGAGAGAGAGAGAGAGAGAGAGAGAGAGAGAGAGAGAGAGAGAGAGAGAGAGAGAGCACTCATTGGTATTTATGCAGTTGTTTACATACCCATGCACAAACGTACAAACGCGCGCGCGCGAACACGTGCGAGTGTGTGTGTGTGTGTCTTTTAATTTTTGTAACCGTTCTTTTTTGTGTTCATTGAGTGACATTGTCATCCATTCCTACCAACATTTAATGGTATACTACTTTCCGCGCAAGATGTTCTGTATGCATTTGCACACAGGATCGCGGTTTAGAGTTTCATCTGAAGGACTTTTAGCAGAGTGGAGTTCGAAGTGGTGTCAGCGCCAGGTGGGAAATTCCCTTGAACGGGTGCCTTGGTGCTGGTTTGATCCTGGCCCATCAACTTACCAGCACAACACTCTAACCACTGTGCCATCCTGCCTCTAATGCAGGGTATGATCCTGTCAGCCTTACCACTGGTCTGCTTCAATTATCATACAGAAGTTCCACAGCAATCTTGCTGCCCTGCGTCCTGTGAATGATTGTGTCCTGGAAGGATGATGCTCGCGATCTGCTGACTCATGTTCAAATCCCGTGTAAGCAGATTACATTTTGTACCCTTGAGTTAACATCAGTACCGACTCCATCCCCACTCCAAACTCCTTTGGATGAGACTATAAACTAAGATCCTATGTGCAAACGCACGCAGAACTTCTTGCGCATACATTATAAACCCAGCCTACTAATCAAATATCACCAAGTCCAGAGTGCTATATTTAGCACGCCCCTTCCTTTTACCTAGTCCAAGTGTGGCCAGTTCCTGTAATAATTAGCACCAACTGGCGCCATCTGGACAGGGACGAAATAATTAGCCACTGAGAAGAGCTGAAAGTGGGAGAATCTGACTGTTGTTGAACCTATTTCGCTTTTTGGAAGAGTAGGCTATTGCATGGTGGTCGGAACTGATGTCAAAATTTACAAATCTGTATGCACACGGGGAGTGGGTGTGAAAAAACACATGAGTGCTTATTTCATTATCTTAGAAATAGAAGAAAAAGAGAAAAGAATTGCAAGATTCCCAATGACCTGCTGTATGGTGTGATCATATCTGGCAGGAAAGATTGGGGCCAACCCCAACAAAATATATTATTGAAAGTGACAAACACAGAGATCTTTGAAAATGAAGAGGGACCAACATGCAAAAAAAGGCATAAGCAGAAAATGATAAAAAGAAAACCAAAGCACACACACAGAAAGAATGATCAAACCGTGTCACTGAAATGAACTTTACGCTAACTCAAACAGAAACACGCAAACGTCCTTTTTCATATTGAGGTGACAGTTTTCCTTGAAAACTCCCATTTTTCAGTTTTACTGAAATATTCCTCATAAAGTCAAAAAGTTGATTATTTGACATGAGCTATTAAAACTGATATCATCTTTACAGAAAAACTATTGTAGCGTTATATATCAAAAATTCCTTGTGGCCATAAATTGCTTTGGCTAAATATGACGAGGCTTCATAACAGATCGATGATGAAAACGACGCAGTGAGGTGGAATCTTCAGTCAGAGTTTGTGATGAAAAGGGTCGTGCAAACACACACACAAGCACATGTGTGGGCAAATATGCAGAGATATACACGCTTTCCCAAATTTTTGCACAGACACACAAAAAAGCATTTGCTCAATTAAGGACATCCCCCTCAAACAAGTATCTTGTGGTATCCAGCCTTGACCTTTCTCGTGACTCATCACCAATTCAATGGAGCGCTGCAGTCTGGTGGAGCTTGTCCTTCGCCAATTCACAAATTGCATGCTGGGTATGTTCAAGATACCCATACCATATTCCTGTCATCATGCAGAAGGTCCTCAGGAATCCTGCTTTTCTGCAGCAGGAGAATGTGTCATGTCAAGTCAAAATGATCTTTATTGAGGGTAAAAGACTAAGTTTACACAACTTTTTTTCATCCTGCCCTAACAAAAAATATCAAGAAAATTGACTTCTAAAACAATCACAGACAAATATCAACCTTGGCTGAAAACTAAACTAAATGAGGATTTTCATCCAAACAGCATATCACAAGATAACATTCTCAAGACGGTAACAGAATGACAGAATGAAAGGTGTTGGGATTCTAAGGACCCATTCTACAACAAGAGCGTGGACGAGAACATAGCTCAGGGCCAAACACAACGAACTTTGAGAGTTAAATGCAAATTATCAGAACGAAAGCAAAATGCAAATAAAGTGCAGAAAAATAATGATGCATTAAGCTGTCACTGATATTAACTTAACACAAAATTAAAAATAAGAACATGCCACTTTTCATAATTATTGAGGTGACAGCCTACCTGCCAAAAGCCAAACATGTATGTCTGCCTTCTGCTGAAACAATCCTCTAGAAGCAGAATAAATGGTTTATAAACACAACCGGCTAAACCGAGGTCATATTTAGAGAAACAATCTTTCATAACATGCAATGTTAATAACCCCCATTGTCAACATTAATTGCTTTGTTCAAATTTGATAAGGCTTCATGGCTGATCAATAATGATCATATTGCAATGAGTGGGATGAAAATAGAATCTTCAATCAGATTTGGTCTTGGAAAATATTCAAGTGAACATACACACACACGCACGCACGCACGCACACACACACACACACCGCGCGCGCGCGTGCGCACACACACACACACACACACACACACACACACACCGCCCCCCCCCCCAACTCATGTTCAGGCAAACAGGCACGGATAATGACACATGACAATCTTGGCATGCTGGCACACAGGAATGCCTTTACACAGTTCTCTCTGTCTCTGTCTCTGTCTGTCTGTCTGTGTCTGTCTGTCTGTCTGTCTGTCTGTCTGTCTGTCTCTCTGTCTCTCTGTCTCTCTGTCTCTCTCTCTTTCTCTCTCTCTCTTTCTCTCTCTCTCTCTCTCTCTCTCTCTCTCTCTCTCTCTCTCTCTCTCTCTCTCTCTCTCTCTTCTCTCTCTCTCTTCTGTCTGTCTGTCACTGTCTTTGTGTCTCTCTGTCTCTCTCTCTGTCTGTTTCTGTCACTGTCTTTGTGTCTCTCTGTCTCTCTTTCCTTCTGTCTCTATCTCTGTCTGTCTCTGTCTGTCTGTCTGTCTGTCTGTTTCTCTCTTCTCTCTTCTCTCTCTCTCTCTCTCTCTCTCTCTCTCTCTCTCTCTCTCTCTCTCTCTCTCTCTCTCTCTCTCTCTCTCTCCTCTCTCTCTCTCTCTCTCTCTCTCTCTCTCTTCTTTTTCATGTCCGTATCCTCCATTTCTTTCTACTCATTATCATCATCACCACTGTAACATCATTGTTGACTTCATTAATGGTTGTATCTCAATTTTTGTCTTTAGAAATAGAGGTGACGGTAGGAGTAGTAGTAGTAGTAGTAGTAGTAGTAGCAGCAGCAGCAGCAGCAGCAGCAGCAGCAGCAGCAGCAGCAGTAGTAGTAGTAGTAGTAGTAGTAGTAGTAGTAGTAGTAGTAGTAGTAGTAGTAGTAGTAGTAGTGGCAGCAGCAGCAGCAGCAGTAGTAGTTGTGTAGTAGTAGTAGTAGTAGTAGTAGTAGTAGTAGTAGTAGTAGTAGTAGTAGTAGTAGTAGTAGTAGTAGTAGTAGTAGTAGTAGTGGCAGCAACAGCAGCAGTAGTAGTAGTAGTAGTAGTAGTAGTAGTAGTAGTAGTAGTAGTAGTAGTAGTAGTAGTAGTAGTAGTAGTAGTAGTAGTAGTAGTGGCAGCAGCAGCAGCAGCAGCAGCAGCAGCAGTAGTAGTAGTAGTAGTAGTAGTAGTAGTAGTAGTAGTAGTAGTAGTAGTAGTAGTAGTAGTAGTAGTAGTAGTAGTAGTGGCAGCAGCAGCAGCAGCAGCAGCAGTAGTAGTAGTAGTAGTAGTAGTAGTAGTAGTAGTAGTAGTAGTAGTAGTAGTAGTAGTAGTAGTAGTAGTAGTAGTAGTAGTAGTAGTAGTAGTAGAGAGCCAGACAGACAGACAGGCAGAGACACAGAGAGACAGAGACCCAAAGACAGAAGCAGAGATAATTCATTTCTCCCTAACAAGATTGCTTCATCACTTGCAGACCTCTAGGATTGATTGGGTGGTGCCAAGTACAAAAGTTGCCCTTTTGGAATTTCCCCCTGGAACATTTTATTTAACAATGTACATGTGCTTGGGGCTTTTTTGACCATTGAATAAAATTTTGAGTCATCTCTCTTCATCAGCGATTTGATATTTTATCAAATTAGTTAATACTTTAAAAAAAACAACTTAAGAAACCTATTGTTTTGGGCTTATAGTCGAACTCTCACATACACACGGACAAGCTACACACACTTGCATGCTCGTATGAACGCACATACACACACAGACACACATACACGCACATACACACACACGCACGTACGTACACACACACAAACACACAAACAAACACCTACACACACTTACAAACACACTTACACACACACACACACACACACACACAGACACACACACACACACACACACACACACACACACACACACACACACACACACACACACACACACACACACACACACACACACACACACACAGACTCAAGAAATGTTCATGAAATTAAGGTCTCGAGAATGCACTGTTCTTTATTTGATTGCAATAATAACTAACTGGCGAACAATGTTGACTTTATAAAATTTGCAACGCGTTAAAAGACACACCTGGTTGCTCTGCAGCTCAACATTTAAATATTCAATATTATTCCTAAATGGTTAATGTATCGGGCTAGCTCTGGGACGGAAAAAACTACACATGCACGTGGAAATGAATTTGAGACCTAATTTCATCTAACGATATGTGTGTAAACAGGACCATAGCTTGTCATCATTTTATAGCTTAACTTTATACATAGTCATCTTTTGTTCCATTCCAGTAGAATTACTGCAAGGACCAGGAAGATAAGATAATATATGAGGCAGCACGGGTATATTTC
>CM060320.1:401976-409476 GCA_030674155.1 Stramonita haemastoma
TCCCTTAGTCTGGCAACTGTGGGGGCACACCTGAAGACTTGACAACCAGTTCCCTCCATTCCTCTCTCCAGTCCTTCGGATGAGACTTTAAACCGAGGCTCCGTATGCGAACGCACGCTGAATATCTTGTGCACACGTTAAATCCTGTTCCGCTTTCCGTAAGAGTAGGCCATCACGTGCCGGTAGGAACAGATGACATTAACAAAACTGTATACACACGGGACTGGATGTAAAAAAGCACAAGTGTGCTTATCCCATTATCCTCGATATAAAAGAATCAATCAATCAATCAATCAATCAATCAATCAATCAATCTCTGTTCTGCCTTTCTCGGGTTTTGTTGAGTTCTAGGCCTGTGCATTCGCTGATGTCCTCCTATCTCTTCCTTGGTCTGCCTCTTTTTCTTCCTCCTTGGACAGTGCCTTGCAGTCTTGTTTTTGCAAGGTGTTCTGCCACACTTCGTCCCAACAACACGGTTCGTCGTAATTTACGACAAACTGCGTCGAGCCCTCCATGTAAAAAAAAACCCCAACATATCTTTAATCAATGTAAGTTCAATATAATGCACTACTTCAGCATTTTAGAAGCTCCTCATACATTATTGTCAATTTTCTGACTTTCATTCCAAGCTGTGACAAAGTGTCTTGACCACTTTGTCACAACTTTTCAGCACCAAAAACATACGATGGCAAAAGTTCTTAGTATAGAAAAGAAATGATAATAAAGATACTATAAAAAAATTATAATAATGTTGATTGATAAAAAAAACAACAACAACGTAATAAATCAACAACAAAACACAAAAATACCTTTGAATCCTCAGCTATTACTTTCTTCAGCTGTTTGACATTACTTCCAGATCGCCATGATAAAGCTACTTAGTAAATTTTTTTTTTAAGTGCTACTTACAATCAGAAGAAGTGCTGCTGTGTGACTTCAATTCTAAATTTTTTTTTTTTTTTTTTTTTTTTTTTTTGCTGCCTCGTCTTCTGTGACGTTCCCGTACTGCTGTTCCCACGCCGCTCATTTCAATCTCCCCGCCACAGCCATACCCAGATTCGTTGTGTTTCACCCCCGGGGTCGGGAGTCCACAGGGAGCTCATCAATATTAGGCCGCCGCGGGGCCACCAGCCAGAGGGGCCCTGCACTTCTGCTGGGTCACTTTGGTGGTGTTCAGTGGTGCCTGTTCTGAGCTAACATACGCAGGACACCACCTACTAAGCCCCCTACTAACGACAGTATTAGCTCAGTCGCGGAGCCAGACTGAGTGAGTCACCCACCCAAGGTGGCGACCACCACAACGTCCCTCCAACGACCACCTCCCCACGAACCCCCAACCCCAAAGGCTTTGACACAAATTCACCACAGGCACAGAAGCGTATGGGGAAACCGAATCTGAGGTCACCATGTGACCAGAGCAACGGAGGCCACCGAATCAGAGGCAATTTTTATTATTGCATGATGATCAATGATGATGAGGATGATGTAATGATGCTGCTGTGGAGGTGCATCCGCTTTGAGACTACTTGACAGGGTTGTTCTCTACGCTTACTGTCATAATATATCCCGGCGTCAACCAGGCCCGAGAGATACAGACACCTGCAGTGTTGGTCAGGTAATTTGAGCAACACTCTCAAATTCGCATCCGTAAAGTGGATGAAGCTCGACTGTGTGGTCCCAGTCTCCCCACTGAGCCCACAGCACACTCACTCTGGGTAGGAGCCGGCCGGAGCCCGAAAAAATCCCTATGACTTATGGGATTCGAACCCGCGACCTTCCAGTCCGGAATCCACGGCGCTAACCACTGCGCCATGGCGGCTGGTGACTTCAATTCTAAATTGTCTTCAGTGTTTTACATCTTGCAATGAAAAAACTACTTAAAATCAAAAGAACTGCTGACTATCATCGCAGCAGGTCAATTACTTTATTAAAACAAGAAGGCGAAAGAACTTTGCTGTGCTATTTTTTTTAAAGAAATATATCTGAAGGTCTAGGTGAATGGTGGTCTAGAGGTAATGCACCTGTCTAGAAAGTGAAAAGTCCAGGTCGAATTGTACATTGGTTTGAATCCCGTTTGGGCCCAACCTTCTCCCCCCCCCACACCCCCCACACCCACCCCCCAGCCATTAGACCACAAGATGTGGTGTTGGTGCTCGTCTTTAGGATGAGATGATAAACCAGGTCCCCTGTGTTACACATAATTATCTAGCACACGTAAAATCATCCATAGCAACAAGAGAGTCCCTGGCAGAATTCTATAGAAAAAGCCACTCTGGTAGGGAAACAAATACGGTTGTAAACAGGAAAAGAAAAAATTAATTGATGGCCCTGCTGTTGTGGGGACATGCTCTCTCCCTGGGAAGAACAGCCTGAAAGTCAGGCAGGGAAATCTGCCGTTACTTGTAAAATGTAGCCTAAATGTAAATTAAAAAGCAGTTAACAGGTATTGTCCTAACTCCTCAGCACTTCATAAATTCAAATGTAAAGCCACTTATTATCAAAGGTTGTGGGGATTGGTGGTCTGGTGGTCTAGGAGCTAGCGGAAAGTCCAGGTCGGAGTGTGTGCGGTGGTTCGAATCTCGTTTGGGCCCAAAACTTTTCCCCATCCATTAGACCATGAGTGGTGGTCTGGGTGCTAGTCTTTCCATGAGACGACAAACCGAGGCCCGTGTGTTACACATCATTATTTATGGCACGTAAAAGAACCCACAGCAACAAGGGGGTTGTCCTTGGCAAAATTCTGTAGAAAAAAGCCATTCTGATATGCGCTGCACTTGTGGAGAGCAGCCCGAATTTCACTGGAGAAATCTGCTGTTACATAATTTGGTATAGAATATATATATATTTTTTTAAATGGCATTAGGTAAGTAACTCCATAAAAAAAAACCAGCCGCCATGGCGCAGTGGTTAGTGTTTGAGTTTCGGACTGGAAGGTGGCAGGTTCGAATCCTATAAGAGTCAAAGGGGGAAGGGGGGTTGGAGATATCTCAGTTTGTTGCTTCATCAATTTCTACAAAATGTAACATTTTTGGGTGGCCCGAGGTGCTGAGGTGGGAGAGCTTGCGGGAGCGTGGGACCTCCGATTTTCTGGCTCGCGGCTGTAATTCCTGATATCAGCTTCTGCTGGAAAGGACTATAATCTGACTGAAACAAACAAGGGGATTGGAGGGGGGCTTAGTAGGTGGTGTCCTGCATATGTTTCCTCAGAACAGGCACCACTGAGCACCACCAAAGTGACCCGGCAGAAGTGCAGGGCCCCTCTGGCTGGTGGCTACTGGGTGGCCTGATATAGATGAGCTCCCTGTGGACTCCACCCAGAGGGTGAGACACGAGGAATCTGGGTATGGCTGTGGCGTGGGTGTGGCCGGGAGATTGAAATGAGCTGCCTGGGAACAACAGGACACACCTCACAGAGGACAGGCAGCAAAACAAAAAAGAAGCTCCTCCCTAACTGACAGTAAGTTGTAAATTGTGCTGATTATGATTTCAGCAGGTAATTTACTTCGTAAAAAAACCAGGGTGGCAAATCTAAATGCTGTGCTCATAGTATGCTGGTGATTTTGTTTTGAGGTCCAGATTGACAAGCATGTCAACCTATGTCACGGCAGGATTGAAGGTGTTTGTAGAGAGGGGGAGGAGAGAAAGTAGGGGCGGTGCCAACACTTTGAGCTGAACATTGATGGATAATGTAGTCAAACCTTGCATTTCCCAAAGAGCTAATTGCAATAGTTTAAAAACTTGGTGCAATGGGTAGAGAACATATCAAATATGTAGGACAAAGTAGGTCAAATCCAATCCAATTATGTTGCTTATAGCCTCACGGGCCACGTGGGTGCTGTCACCATTTGCTACAGAGAGCCTGCCTCACACACTGCCGCATCCTCCTTCATTTGAAAAGGCTCCACCCAGTTTTCGCACTTTCATGGGTGGGCATGCCCCTGATGCTACTGATTGGTTTTTTGATGAGCATAAGCAACTGATCTTTTGAAATCAAACACACACTAATAGTAAGTGCTATCTTTGTCAAGTATAACTTAAAATTTAAAAAAATATCACACACACACATGCACCATGACCCAGCACAAGCAAGCTTGCATGCACACACACACACACACACACACACACACACACACACACACACAGGAAATAGTTCTGGATGGTGTGTGTGTGTATTGTGTGTGTGCAAGTGCAGGCTTATATCCATTTGCATGCATGTGTGCCTACGTGCATGCGTGGGTTGATGAGTGACTGAGTGTGTGTGTGTGTGTGTGCGTGCGCGCGCACGCGCGGGCTTATGTATATCTTCATGTGTGTGTGTGTGTGTGTGTGGTGTGTGTGTGTGTGTGTTAGCACCTGCCTTTTTACTTCCAGTCCCTGTGTGTATGCAGTTTTAAAGTTGTTGTCATCCATTTATGTGCCAGTGTGTGTGTGTGTGTGTGTGTGTGTGTGTGTGTGTGTGTGTGTGTGTGTGTGTGTGTGTGTTAGCAATGGCGTTTTTACTTCCAGACCCTGTGTATATGCAGTTTTTAAATTCTTGTCATCCGTTCGAGCACATGTACGTGTGTGTGTGTGTGTTGTGTGTGTGTGTGTGTGTGTGTTGTGTGTGTGTGTGTGTGTGTGTGTGTGTGTGTACACGCGCGCGCGCATGTGTGTGTGTGTTAGCTCCCGCTTTTTTACCTCCAGTCCCCGTGTATTTGCAGTTTTTAAGTTCTTGTTATCCGTTGTGTGCAGTGTGTATGTGTATACATGTGTGTTTTGTGCGTGCGTGCTTATGTGCATGCATACACACAGGACTGTATAGCATAGTGGTCAGAACATTGCGCTCGCAATTTGACCATCCGGGTTCGATTCCCGTTAGAGGGGATTTTTTCCCCTGGAGTTAACATCAGTGCTGACTCGGTTCTCCCCAAAAGTCTTTCGGATGAAACTATAAACCGATTGATTGATTTATTTATTCTTTATATCGAGGATAATGGAATAAGAAAAAAAATGGGTAGGCGCTGCACATGTGGCGACGCGCTCTCCCCGGGGAGAGCAGCCCGAATTTCACGCAGAGAAATCTGCGTGACATTAAGTGGTACAAAATACAAAAAAATACAAAAATAAGCGCTCTCGTGCTTGTTTACATCCAGTCCCCGTGTGTATGCAGTTTTGTAAATGTATGTTCCCACCGGCACACGATGGCCTACTCTAACGAAAAGCGGAGCGGGATTTAACGTGTGCGCAATATGTTCTGCGTGCGTTCACACACGGGGCCTCGGTTTAAAGTCTCATCCGAAGGACTTTTGGGGAGAGTGGAGTCAGCACTGATGTTAACTCCAGGAGGACAATCTCCTCGACCGGACTCGAACCCGGGTCGTCGAATTGTCAGCGCAATGTTCTGACCACTAGGCTATCCGTCCCCGTGGCCCGAGGCCCCGTGTGCGAACACACGCAAAACATCTTGCGCACACGTTACATCCTGTTCCGCTTTCCGTAAGAGTAGGCCATTGTGTGCCGGTGGGATCAGATGACAAGATTTACAAAACTGCCTATATACGGGGCCTGGGTGTAAAAAAGCACACGATGAAAAAGAATAGAAGAAGAAATAGAAGACGACGACGACGACGACGACGACGACGACGAAGAAGAAGAAGAAGAAAAAAGAAGAAGAAGAAGAAGAAGAAGAAGAAGAAGAAGAAGAAGAAGAAGAAGAAGAAGAAGAAGGCACCCATCAGTCTCGGAAGACTATAGAGTTGCGCTCTAGTCTTTAGAGCGCAAAGCCTGGGTACTTAAGTAAGTATGGAGGTCAAGCTGTTACCCATGCAGCAACCGTCTTGTTTGCTTTCTTTAGGAATTATCTGTCTGTCTGTCTCTATTCATGTCTCTGTCTTTCCGTCTCTGTCTCTCCATCTCTGTTTGTCGCTCTCCCTCTCTGTCTCTCTCACAGCGACAGTAACAACACTGACAACAACACAACAACAACAAAACCAAACCATTAAAGACGATAATGACAAGAACGATGACATTTTTAGCAACGGTACAAACGAAACCGAAGAAAAAGAAAAAGAACAAGTACAAGATTAAGAAGAAGGGGGAGGAGAAGGAGGAGGAGGGGGGAGGATAGAAGAAGAAGAAGAAGACGACGACGACGACGACGACGACGACGAAGAAGAAGAAGAAGAAGAAGAAGAAGAAGAACAACAACAAGAACAACAACAACAACAATAACAACAAAAACAAAAACAAGAACAAGAACAATAAGAGTGAGAAAAAAAGAACAAGAAAAACAACAGCAATCACAACGACAACAAAAACATAAATAATAAACCAGAACAACAGAAAAATAACGAAACGAAAAATACCAAACAAAACAATAACAACAAAAAAGGGATTTCGGAAGGCAATTTTCCAGTGATTAGCTCTTAGACTGAAGTTAAATCTGTGCAATTTGACGCACAGCTTTTCGATATTCATGTGGTCTGCACACGAGTGACAAATTCTATAATACGTCTTTTGAGCTTCTTTGAATGCAATTTTCACATGATCTTTTTTTCTGATAGAAGGAAGACAAAAAACCAATTAATACAATAAAACCACACCTGAGCCCTGGAATTTTCATTTTTATGCCTTTATCTCTCTGAATTAGTTCCGTTGTTCTCGTGATGTCTGATTTATTTTTGGAGTTTTGTTTGTAATTTCCTGTCTGGTTTTCTATTTATCAGTTCGTTTACCTTTTTTCGTATCTTGCTCTGCCTCTCTGTACTCTGTGTGTGTGTGTGTGTGTGTGTGTGTGTGTGTGTGCGCGCGCGTATGTTTGTGTATGAGCGCGTGTGTGTATGAGTATGTATGTGCGTGTGTTTGTGTGTGTGTTTGTGTGTGTGCTTGCACGCGAGCGCTTGCGTGTGTATGTGCTCTCTCTCTCTCTCTCTCTCTCTCTCTCTCTCTCTCTCTCCATGCTACTCTATGTATAAAAGTGAAACAAACACAAGAAAAGGAACAATTCATAGCTACATCAATAACGCTACAATAGGAACACAAACAAAACCCCCACAAAAATAACAAAGCTGCAGCAGTAATAACAACATCAACAACAACCATAATATAACAACAAAAAATATATGAATTTCAGGTAGAAATTGAAAGTAGATTTGCGAAGACAATTTTCCAGTGTTAAACTGTTAGATTGAAGTCAATTCTCTCCCGTCTAACGCAGAAGCATTTGCTTTTCAAGCTGTCTGCATGTGACAGGTTTCCAAATACGTCTACTGAGCTCCTTTGAAAGCCATTTCCATGTTTTTTTTCAGTAGGAGGATTTTTTTTTAATCACAAGAGAATGGAAAAAGAAAGATGAGAGAGAGAGAGAGAGAGAGAGAGAAGAGAGAGAGAGAGAGAGAGAGAGAGAGAGAGAGAGAGAGAGAGAGAGAGAGAGAGAGAGAGAGAGAATTTACGCATGCGAAATCTTGTGCACATACTCTACACACTCATTCATCCATAAATGAAATCTGAACAAAGACAACG
>CM060320.1:410784-415784 GCA_030674155.1 Stramonita haemastoma
ATTTCACGCAAAAAATCGCCTTTTCTTGAAGGATTTAAAAAACCCCTTTAAATTTTTTATAAACTCTCTTTTCCTCCCCCTTTTTTGTCCTTTTTGTTTTTTCTTTGCCACCCTTCTTTCTTTTTCCCTGCCCTTTTGGGGGCCAAAACCCCTTTTTGGTTTTGGGCCCAGTAAGACTTAAAAAAAACCCCAACCCCCGAAACGGTTTGCGTGGGGCCCCCAACTTGTTGGCGCTTCCCCCGCAGCAAAACCCAAAAAACTTGGTAAATTTTTGACGCCCCCAAAAACAGTTCCCCTTAAAATTTGGAAAAAAGGAAAAAAACCCGGGGGGGAGGGGAAGGGGGGGAGGGGGGGGGAAAGGGGAAAAAAGAAGAAGAAAGAAGAAAAAAAAAGAAGAAGAAAAAGAAGAAAAAAGAAGAAAAAAGAAGAAAAAAACAAAAACAACAACAACAACAAAAAAACCGATCATCATCATTATCGTGCAGGGAGACAGGGTTTGATGCTTTAACCCGACCTTTCCCCCCCCATACAGTAAGTCTTCAATTTGTGGAAAAAAGCTAAGTTAATAATATAGTTCCAAAAAAGGGAAAGGGAACCCGGGCCCCGGGCAGAAAAAAAAAATTAAAAACCCCACTTTGTTTAGCCCAAATGTGGCAGAGACCCCCTGCCCGGGGTTTAAAAAGCTGACCAAAATTTTCTTCCAACAAGCCGGGGCTTTTGAAGAAGGGACCCCCCTTTTTCCCAAGGCAAAAGGGGCCCCTTACCTCCCTACCACCTCCCCCATTTATACTATCTATCATTTTTTTATTTTTTAATCGGTCGGTGGTCGGTGGTCGGTCGGTGGTTTTATCACTATTTTTACAATATCTATCTATCTATTATTTTATTTTATCTTTTTTTTCTATTATCTACTATCTGTTTTCCTCCATTTATCTTTAATTAACATTTTGTGTTTTTATATGCTTTATTTTAATTTTTATTAAATTTTTTTTTTCTATTCGTGGGTACACAACCACCACAACAACCAAAAAACACACCACACACACACACACACATCTCTCTCTCTCTCTCTCTCTTCTCCTCTCTCCCTCTCTCCCCCCCCCTTTAATATATATATATATATATAAAAACAAAAAAAAAACTGGAAACACCGCCAATTTTTCCCCACTGCAGTGCCCCCATGCAGCAAATGGCGACAGTGCCCTGTTATTTTTTTATCTACGCCCCAAAAAACCTTTTTTGGGGCCCCAGAAAGGGCCCCACCGGGGGCAATGAGGGGGGGCCGCCGTGCAGGCGATCAAACCTGCTAAATGCACAACGGCAACAGAAACAAAAAAGAAAAAAAGAAAGAAAAGAAAAAGTTAAAGCCTTTGTACCCCGGCGAAGCAGGCACCCCTGCCCACGACCACTTAGCACTCATGTGGAAAGTGCTGAAGGCGACAGTGTAACCCTGTCTGTCCGCAGTCTTATGGCAACACACCTGAGTCTAAAGTTTTGAGTTTGAACAATCCACCCCCCAAAAATATATTACAATGATATTAATGTTTCTTTCTTCTTTTTTTTCCCTTTTTTTCCATGTCGAAAATGATATTTTGATTTAGCGTGTGATTCATTAAAGACTAGTTTCAAAGTGACTTGAATCAAGTTTGATGACGATTTTCCTGATCAAACCCAGCATTTGACACAATACGATAATAAATATATTGAGTCAAACTGTTAGATTTGGACATTTATTCTTCACCTTCACCTGGCCCGTACTCTGGCAGACGGTTGTGGCACCAGTTTTATAAACATTAGGCTAATACTCCAATGTTGTCTTGTGTCTAAGAAAACACTTATAATTTTGGCCCATAGTCTTTTCTTATGAAAATAAACTTTTTTTTTGGCTGGAGAAAAGAAACATTCTTTTAGAATAGATATAGAAGACTGTATCGCCATTTTTGCTTTTTGGACACACTAAACTAAAGACTGACAATGGTAGTGGAGTCATCAATTTATAACAAAATGAAAAAGGAAACAATATCTAACATAAATTAACCTTTTGTCTGCAGACTGAAATTTCCACGTTCAGTTCATACTGAAATGATAAATCAAACAAATGACACATGTAAAAGGCCATAGATTTCTGCTGTACAGGGGACCACTCTGGTATGACGACACCAAAGCTTGTCCAGAGGCATACCAGTTTATAATCTTGCAGTTAAGTGGCCAGTGCTGTGTAGTCTGCAACATGAACAGCCAGGATTAATTGTTAAATGTTTGAACTGTGACGCCATTGTTTTAAAACAAAAGTGGATTTTTTCTTCGGCAAACCTGGATTAGATCTAACACCTTACTTTGCCCGGACCATGTAAAAGAAGACTGATATTATTCGTGCTTTTACTTTTTGATTTTTGCATTTGTAATTTTTTTCTGTTTCATTATTTTGGTTTTACTATTTCGTTATAATTCCAGTTTTATGATTTCAGTTTTAATGGATGTTTGCTGTTTTAAAAGTGATTGCAGTTTTGTTTGGAGCAAAGTCGGCCTGAAAGTTGAATTGTTTCATGCAGAGTTTAAAATCGAGTGCCTGTGATTAGCAAGATGAATTTTAGGGTGTTTGAAGGAACCTCTTCGTCTACACGTCTGTCTTATTCCTGTTTGGAGAGGTAAGGCTGATCAGTTGTTTTGATCATATGTATTTAGATTATCATTTGCCTTTTGCTTGATTAGATCTATCCCTTTTCAGTAAACAGCGTCTCTCTCTCTCTCTCTCTCTCTCCTCTCGGGGTGGCCTATGTGAAGTTTTGTGTACAAAGGGTAGTTTAGAAATAAATTGAAACAAACCTGAGAAAACAACATAACCATCAACAGCAAAAAACACCAACAACGAATTATACTGGTTTCAACAAACACAAACTATAAGAAAATATTCTTTATGAACTATTGCGAGAGTTTTCTTGCTTTTGCCATCGGGTGGATATATTCTGTGCCTTGCAACATTAAAAGCTGCTGTTCATTAATCAGAGCAAAGAAGCAGACGCAGAACTGACAGACTGTGAGTAACAAATGTTTGTTTGGTAGAAACTTCAAATTTTATTACAGAGAGAGAAAAGGTGCATGTCAAAGTCTCAAGTTTTAAAAGTGTTGATGTAGATTTAGATTAATTTTAACAAACTATATGTAAAAATACCTTTGAAAATGGTATAAATGACTTACTTAAATGCAAATAATTTTGTGCTATAGCTTCTGTTGCAAAATAGTGGTTGGGGACCTATCTCACTTTAGAACACCATGAAAATGCTTTTGATGTGTTTTAATATCAACAGACATGTTTTCTGTTAAATATTTCTTACATTTTTTCCCGTTCTCTTCAACATGATGGGAATGTCTTTCTAATTTGTCACACAGTTAATACAGGGGGGGAGGGGGGGGGGGTTAAAATTGTTTTGTAATGTTGGTGTGGAAGTTGATGTTAAAAAACGCCTTTGTGATAAGATCAAAGGAAGTTACAAGTTACATCATCAGAACTGTTATTTTCTTCTTTTTAAATGGAAACAGTATTCATCAAATACAAAAGCTGCAATGGGCTCATTACTTTCAGATTTTGTTTGATACTCTAACCCCCCCCCCCCCCCCCTCCCTGCTGTCACATCCCCCTCCCTGTTATCTGTTATTATTATTATTGTTGTTGTTCTGTCGCCGTTGTTATGGTTCTGTTATCTTTCTCGTCTCTTCTGTCCCCTTTGTTCTCTGTTTTCTTGTGAATTTTTTGGCTGTTGTTCTCATCGTGTTGTTGTTGTTGTTGTTGTTATTGTTGCTGGCTGCTGCTGCTCCTCCTCCGTCCTTATCTTCATCAGTTTTCCTTCCTCGTTTTTCTTGCCGTGATGTTCTTGTTGTTATTATTGTTGTCACCGTCGTCGATGTTTATTTATTGTTTTGATGTTGCTGATGTTAATTTTTGGTCGATGTTGATATGTTTTCGTCTATTTTCATTGTTTCTGTCGTTCTTTGTTGCTATTATTATCATCATGATTATCGTTGTTCTTCTTCTCTGTTGTGCTGATGTTGCTGTTGCCGATATTGTTCTTTTTTTTTCATCTTTGTTGTTGTATTCTGTATCACTATTGATTGTTGTGGTCATCATCACCAATATCATCACCATCTGTTTTTTCTTCTCGGTGCCCCCGTTTAGTCGTTATTGAAATTAGCTATTGTCTTTGTTCTTCTTTTTCTTCTTCTTCCTCCTGCTCCTTCTTTTCTCCCTCTTCCTCCTCCTCCTCCTCCTCTCCCTTCTTCCTCTTCTTTTGTAGTTATTCTCGTGGCCCTATCTTGATGTTTTTTTCATTGTCACATTTTTTATTCTCGTTTTTGTTGTGGTTACTTTGCGGACACGTCTTTGCCTGACAGCTTATCAGAACGATTCATCGTCCAGCAGACTGCCAGTTGCCTGCCTGTAGTCTGGGTCATGATCTTATCCGGTAAAGACTGTGTGTGCTGCGGCCACATCAGGCCGGCACTTCAAGTTGTGGGCTGTTTGTGTGTTTATCTAGTGTTCCAGATCTTTCTGTCTCTGGCTGATGGTTCCTGTTTGCCAGTTCGTTGGTTTATCCTATGTCAGGCTGTTTGGGTTTTTTTCTTCCAACTGTAAATGTCTGTTTTTCAGACTGTTTATGTCTGTTTGATTCTCTGTCTGTCTGTTGCTGTCTTTGTCTCTGTCTTAGTGATTCTCTGTTTGTCTGTCGCTGTCTCTGTCTCTGTCTTACTGATTCTCCGTCTGTCTGTCTGTCTGTCTCTTCTCTGTCTCTCTGTCTCTGTCTGTCTGTCTGTCTGTCTGTCTGTCTGTCTGTCTGTCTCTCTCTCTCTCTCTCTTCTCTCTCTCTCTCTCTCTCTCACACTTTTACACACACACACACGCACACACGCACGCACGCACGCACACACACGCCACGCACACACACTATAGCTCACGCATGCATAGTCTTGGTACAGGCTTATTGAACCCATTCCGTGCCTTTCTT
>CM060320.1:418284-425154 GCA_030674155.1 Stramonita haemastoma
TTTATTGTTATGAGTAATCCCCTCTGAGTTGTCTGTAGTGTGGCCCAGACATAGGAACATGTTCACAGCTGTGGTGTAGGCCAGCTGAGATAGTATAAGGTTGGTTTTGGCGGTGTACAGTGTCCCTCTGCTGTTAGCCATAAATTACAGCAGACTCCACCCACCACAACCACCATTTCCACCCCCAACACTCTCTCTCTCTCTCTCTGTCTGTCTGTCTGTCTGTCTGATATTGCAAAAAGCAAGCGGACTTTGAGCGAACCAACAAGAACAAACACACACGCACGCGCACACAAAACGGAACACAACACAACACAGCGCAATGCAATAGAGCCTGATATTGTGGACACGTGTTTGAATAATTTTCCAGGTGATCTCACAGAAAATCCTGCATGTAAGAGACACCACGACTATCATAAAACTGTCGCTTTCTGGCCACTAGACAAAAGATTTATAACAACAACGATAACACTCGATCTTTGTTGTCATAATCATTTGACGATGGGGGAGAGGGGTTCGTATCCAGGAGGGGGGGGGGGGAGGAGGATATGTTTGGTCAGTGACTATGCTGTCTACCCAGTCCACATACACAAGATTTGACAGTGTAGAAAGGACTGTGCATGTCCAGCTCCACTCCCTTATAAATCTGAATGATGCTGTAGTGTGCAGGACAGCGCAGCTCGCAGAGTGAGATATAATTATGGTATACATTGTGTTGTGGTGTGGTGTGTTGTAGGCTATCGGGTTGTATTCTGTTGGACTGTGTTGTATTGTGGTGCTTTGTATTTGGTTGTTTTTGTGTTGCATTGCTTTTGTTTTATGTCGTGTTGTATCGCATTGTATTTTCTAGTTTGTCGTGCTGTATTGTATTGTATTGTGTTGTGTTGTGTTTTAGTGTATTGAAATATATACTACTTTCAATCACGGCAGACTTCTCTGCGTGAAGTTCTCTCTCTCTCTCTCTCTCTCTCTCTTCCTCTCTCTCTCTCTCTCTTCTCTCTCTCTCTCCTTCTCTCTCCTCCTCTCTCCTCTCTCTCTCTCTCTCACTCTCTCTCTCTCTCTCTCTCTCAGGGGGACGGATAGCCTAGAGGTCAGAACATTGCGCTGGCAATTTGACGACCCGGGTTCGAGTCCGGTCGAGGAGAGTTTTCTCCTGGAGTTAACATCAGTGCTGACTCCACTCTCCCCAAAAGGCCTTCGGATGAGACTTTAAACCGAGGCCCCGTGTGCGAACGCACGCAGAACATCTTGCGCACACGTTAAATCCTGTTCCGCTTTTCGTAAGAGTAGGCCATCGTGTGCCGGTGGGAACAGATGACATTTACAAAATGCATACGCACGGGGACTGGGTGTAAAAAAGCACAAGAGTGCTTATCCCATTATCCTCGATATAAAAGAATCAATCAATCAATCAATCAATCTCTCTCTCTCTCTCTCTCTCTCTCTCTCTCTCTTCTCTCTCTCTCTCTCTCTCTCCTCTCTCTCTCTCTCTCTCTCTCTCTCAGAGGAGAGTTTGTTGCTACAAGAGCAGCACAACCTTTCATGTTTATTTTTTTTCTTGTCTGCTGTGTATTTGTTTTTCTAGCAGGGCAGCTTATTTCTACAGAATTTTGCTGGGGACAACTCTCTTGTTGCCGTGCGCTCTTTTACCTACAAGAATGCGTGTTGCACACCGGACCTTGATTTATCCTCTCATTCAAAAGACTAGCACCCAGACCACCTCTCAAGGTCCAGAGGGTGGGGGGAAATTTCAGACACAAACAGGGATTGAACCAGCACTTCTCGTTGTCTAGGTAGGTGTGTTACTACCAGACCACCGATCCGTTATCATCATCATCATCATCATCATCATCATCGTCAGCCTCATCGTTGTTGTTTGTCTTGTTGCTATTATCTTTATCACCAGTAATAGCAGTAAGTAGTAGTAGTAATAGCAGCAGCAGCAGCAGCAGCAGCAGCAATAGTAGTAGTAGTAGTAGCAGTAGCAGCAGCAGTAGTAGTAGTAGTAGTAGTAGTAGTAGTAGTAGTAGTAGTAGTAGTAGCATGAGCAGCAGCAGCAGCAGTAGCAATAGCAGTAGTAGTAGTTGTTGTAGTAGGAAGTAGTAATATCATCATCATCATCATCATCATCATCATCATCATTGCTGTTTGCCTTGTTGCTATTTTCCCCTTCGTGTATATTTTGACGTGTAGAAGGTCAAGTATGCATATGCATCACACATAAGAACTCTTTGGACAAGATTTTAAGCAACTCTGTATTCCTAGTCGTTGAACAAGAGCCCCATCGACAGCTAATTGTAGTGCTTATGAACATGTCAGTAGTTTGTGCACGACAAAGGGACACTATTCTTGTGCTCTTCCTGCGATTCTAATTAGTTGTGTTCGATTGTTCAGGTTTTTTAGAGTTCATTATTTTTATAATGTGTTACTACTTTTTTTTTTCTACAAATGGTTTAAAGTTACGTGTTACCTAGCCCCCTTTTCCCGTGTCCCCGTTTTTCTTGTTTGTTTGCATTTGGGGGGTGTTTCTCTCCCCCCCCCCTCCCCCTTTAAGTTTTCAGTGTTTCGGAAGTCGGCCGTATAATTATCCCAGATTTTCAATCTATTTTCGTCAATCAGTGGCTGCAAACAACCTGTATGCTTTTAGACACCCATATTCTTGCATGCACACAGGTGTCGTGTTTAGACACCATCCCTGAGGAAAAATCGGGGAGTTGGAGTCTCCAGGGCGGCTGGGGCTGTAGGCCTATATAACAAAATAATAAATAATGGGTAGGCGCTGCACTTGTGGCGACGCGCTCTCCCCGGGGAGAGCAGCCCGAATTTCACGCAGAAAAATCTGCTGTGACATAAGGTGGTATAAAATAAATAATGTAGGCTATCGTCTTTTGCGTCTTGTCGGATCCTACTGTGCCACATCGCTTTGTGTCGTGTCATGTCATGCTTTGAGGCACATTCCTACTTTCGTTTATTTCCTTACAAAACTGATTTGGTTAATAAACAAGAAAAGAACACTTCGGTTTTTTCCCCACAGATTTGTCGTAATGGGTTTTTATCCCACATATGCGCAGCACAATTACTGTTGATAAATGCATTGCATAGCTATTAAACAAACGGAATCACTCCATGCATTGGCCAAACATAGGTGATTGGCTCAGGCCGAAAGCTTTGTCGGTTGTTGGTGTAAGCTAAGTGCCGATTCCTATGAATTCTGGGCAGGTACTTTTTTTCTTGTTCCTCAGCTAGAGCTCCGAGGTGCACCTATAGTGAGATTTTGCTTATGGGACCGTTTTTGCCCACCAGGAGTATAGTGTTGTCTCTTCACAGCCCAGCGCTCGAATGCAAACAGGATTTTTGAGATATTTAGGTGCTGATTGTGTGTACATGTGTGTGTGTGTGTGTGTGTGTGTGTGTGTGTGTGTGTGTGTGTGTGTGTGTGTGTGTGTGTGTGTGTGTGTACACTGGAAATGAATGGATACTGGCACTGGCAGGTCTGCATTGATTTAATGTGGGAGGCTGTAAATCTCACCACCAGACCCACGGCCAGCTGTTAAACTCAAAACTCTCGGAGAAAGGTAAAGGTTGCAATTAAGCAGAAGTACACGTATGCAATGTGACCTGCAGTCAGTTATCCTGGATGGGTCCAACGGCTTGTGCATTACATTTTAATGTAAAACCCAAAACTCTTCCAGACAACATTGTACAACATGACTCACAACATAACACAACAGAACACAACACAACACAACACGACACAGCTCGACACAGCATGGAAAATAAGAACAAAAATCCCAACACGTCGGAACCCAACCCAACCTAATCTTGATGTAACCCATCTCTCCAAACTCTCTGTCCTCACTAGAGTCCACCCTTACACAAACCATGGACACCCCACGATCCACGGGTAGCTCCCACAGGGAAGAGACCACCACCACCACCCAACCCCCCACCCCCACCCCCAACACCACCACCATCAGCACCAACACCATCAGCACCAACACCATCAGCACCAACACCACCAGCGGTCAGCAGACGGTGACAGAGGCTGCAGCGGACACGAGCAGAGAGGAATGGGCAGTGACGGAAT
Source organism: Stramonita haemastoma (assembly GCA_030674155.1). Lineage (NCBI taxonomy): Eukaryota > Metazoa > Mollusca > Gastropoda > Neogastropoda > Muricidae > Stramonita > Stramonita haemastoma. The sequence continues at coordinate 422,372 of CM060320.1, forward strand.
GTCGCATCTCTTCTGGCAACTCGGATGTCCACACCAGCAAGAAGACCCCCTCTTGTAGGGGCAGTGCTAAGTGAGTGTAATTATCCTCTGTGTGTGTGTGTGTGTGTGTGTGTGTGTGTGTGTGTGTGTGTGTGTGTGTGTGTGTGTGTGTGTAGGTGGAGGGGTAGTGTGTGTGTGTGTGTGTGTTGTGTGTGTGTTTGTGTGTGTGGGGGGAGGGGTAGTATGTGTGTGTGTGTGTGTGTGTGTGTGTGTGTGTGTGTGTGTGTGTGTGTGTAGGTGGAGGGGTAGTGTGTGTGTGAGTGTGTGTGTTTGTGTATGTGTGTGTGTGTGTGGGGGGGGGGGGGGGGGGGGGTAGTGTGTGTGTGTGTGTGTGTGTGTGTGTGTGTGTGTGTGTGTGTGTGGAGAGAAACTCTGATTCGGATAGGTTATTTAATAAAGACCACGATGTTCAGTTGTTGTTTTTTCAAAAGTAAAATCAGCTGAATCTTACTATGTTCATCTTACACTGTAAACTGCTTAAATTAAAATACTTTGGTTTTCAATTTTCTTTAAATTTCCTGCTACAAACAGGTAAAAACAAATAACAACAACAAAAAACCTAAACAATATTTTTTAAAAAATGTTATCTGAGATGCTACACTAGGGAACAGCTGTGTCCTCTGCGTGGCCTGGTATTTGTTGAGAAATCTGATGATCTGGGCATATTCTCACTAAAGACATTAACGATCATAACAACTAAAGAAGATCAGTTACATTGAAGGGACTTGAGGGGTCTCGTTTCTCTTTTTCTTAAAAAAAAACCCCAACTTATTTGCTTCCTTTCTTCTTTCTTTTTTTCTTTCTTTCTTGCTTTATGTCTTTCTTTCCTTCTTTCTTTCTTATTTTCTTTCTTTCTTGCTTGCTTTTTGCTTTCTTTCTTTCTTTCTTTCTTTATTTCTTTCTTTCTCGCTTTCTGTCTGTCTTTCTTTCTTGTTTTCTTGCTTTCTGTCTGTCTGTCTGTCTGTCTGTCTGTCTGTCTGTCTTTCTTTCTTTCTTTCTTTCTTTCTTTCTTTCTTTCTTTCTTTCTTTCTTTCTTGCGTGCCTTTTTTTCCTTTTCTTTTGATTTTCCTTTTTTGTGGAGAAGAGTAATAAACTCATGTTACAAATCATCGCATTAAAAAAACACACAAAACCCCCCACAAAACCTCAAAACCCTGACTTTAAAAACCCACCGACTTCTGCTCTGAACAAGACTTGAGCTAACCCATGACACTCCCCTCCTCCTCTACCCCCTCCCTCCCACGCCTCCCCCCCCCCCCCCCCCCCCCCCCCCATCCCATTTTCCAGACTGTCTCGCAGGAAGCTGTCATCAGACGCGGGGACAGAGGTGCTGATCACCAGGCCCACAGGGCGAGACCTGGGCAAGGAGGGGGCGGGGGACCCCCAGATGCTGCACCCCCACTACCTGCCCCACCCCCACAGCAGCAACAGCCACCACCACCCCTCCCCTGATGAGGACGACAGCGGCGCGGACATCGTGGATGACCTGGCGGAGGACTCCTTTGACCTGGAGATGGACCCTGATGACGAGTATGACACCGACCTGGAGATGGACATGGAGCGTGAGTGTCGGGGCTTGGGGGGGGGGGGGGGGGTAGGGGGGGGGGGGGTAGGGGGGGGTGTAGGGGGTTGGGATAGGGGTGTAGGGGTGGGGATGGTGATGGAGGGTAGGTGTGGGGGTGTAGGTTTGGGGGTGTATGGGATGGGGATGAGGGTGTAGGAGTTGGGGTGGGGATGCGGGTTACTTTCTGTTTGTGTTTGTGTTTCTGAATTATGTGTGTGTGTGTGTGTGTGTGTGTGTTGTGTGTGTGGTGTGTGTGTGTGTGTGTGTGTGTGTGTGTGTGTGTTGTGTGTTGTGTGTGTGTTTTGTGTGTGTGTGTGTTGTGTTTGTTTGATTTGATTTGATTTATTCTTTTATATCGAGGATAATGGGATAAGCACTCTTGTGCTTTTTTCATGCTGTCCCCGTGTGTATGCAGTTTTTGTAAATGTCATCTGTTCCCACCGGCACTCGATGGCCTACTCTTACGAAAAGCGGAACAGGATTTAACGTGTGCGCAAGATGTTCTGCGATGGAGGGTAGGTGTGCGGGGTGTAGGTGTGGGGGTGTATGGGATGGGGTGTATGGGTGGGGATGGGGGTGTAGGGTTGGGGGTGGAGGGGATGAGGCTGTAGGGGTTGGGGTGGGGGTGCTGGTTGGGGGTGGGTTACTTTTTGTTTGTCACTTGGTTTCTGAATGTGTGTGTGTGTGGATGGGGTGGGTGGGGGAATGTTACTCTCTTGTCTGTGTCTGCCTTGCCTCTGTCTGTCTGTCTGTCTGTCTGTCTGTCTGTCTGTCTGTCTGTCCGTCCGTCCGTCCGTCCGTCCGTCCGTCCGTCCCTCTCTCTCTCTCTCTCTCTCTCTCTCTCTCTCTCTCTCTCTCTCTCTCTCTCTCTCTCTCTCTCTCTCTCTCTCTCTCTCTCTCTCTCTCTCTCTCTCTCTCTCAATGGCCTAATCTTCCGAAAAGCGGATCAGGTTTTAACGTGTGTGCAAGATGTTCTGCGCGCGTTCACACACACGTAACCTCGGTTATTGGTTTCATCCGAAGGACTTTTTGGGGAAGTGCAGTCAGCACAGATGTGAACTCCAAAGGAAAATATCCCCTTCAAAGTATGTTGCGGGCATGATGAACCTGGCGGAGCCTATCCTTCTCCAGGCATAAGCCTTTTAAACTATCAAACTAACGGTTGAAAACGACGCAATAG
>CM060320.1:430254-460254 GCA_030674155.1 Stramonita haemastoma
TAACGTATCTTTTACTTTTGCATATATTGTGGCATCTGTATACATATCTTCAATCAGATTGAGACATTTACCAGTTATTCCAATTGCATGCAGTTTCACCATTAAAGCTTGATGCCAAATGCTATCGAAAGCCTTCTGAAAATCCACAAAACAAGAATACAACCTTTTATCTTTTGTTTTGCATATGTTATCAACTAGTTTACTTAAAATGAAAATATTGTCTGAAGTCCTACATTTCTTTCGAAATCCAGCTTGTTCTTTGGCAAGTTTGTTATTTTCTTCTAGATAGTTGCATATTCTATTGTTCAGTATCTGGCAAAATAATTTACCGAAAGTGTTTGTCAATGTGATTCCTCTGTAGTTTTCAGGCTTTAGGGGCATCCACCTTTGTGAATAGGAATATTGATGCCTACTTTCCATTCATGTGGATACAACCCTGTATCAAGAACAACATTAAAAAGTAACTCCAGTATACCTAGTATATCTGGGGTGATGGATTTGATCATTTCATTTAATATACCGTCCTTGCCTGGAGATTTTTTGTTTTTTAAAGTTTTATTCCTTCCGTGATTTCTTTTCTAGTAAAGGGCCTGTCTAAGTACGGGTTTTCGCGTCTTATTAGTAGTTCGTACATGTTTTGCACTTGTTCTTTTCTCTTTTGATTGACAGAAGGTTCTTTTCCTATCAGCTTTTTTAAATGTTCCATCCATTTTGTGTTATTGAGGAAATTTGTTTCTCTGGTATTTTTTTCTTCACTTATCCTTAATTGTTGCAGAGTTTTCCATAATACACTAGGATCCTTATCTATTGCGTTATGCAGGTTCGAAACAAGACTGCTTTTGAACGATCTCTTTTTCTCTTTTAAAAGTCTATTGTATTCTTTTCTCTTTGAAAAATACTTTTGTCTAAGAGCAACTTTGAATGGATACCGATTGATGGCGTTAAGTAAATATTTTATTTCTTTTTTCATTTCTGCACAATGTCCATCAAACCACTTTTTACTGTTTTTCTTTTTTATTAAAATGTTTCGTTTTTTAAGTTTCAAACTTAATCTTGCTGCATCAGTGAAAATTACCGACAAATTTTCAGCACACTCATTTAATGACTTTTGCACATTTTCTGAATCAATATCTTCTTCATTTTGGTTATATGTGTTTAATGTTATACACATTTTGCGTTTTATATCTTTTATACGTGACTGTACGGTTGACAGTTTAAAAGAGGTTTGAAATCTCTGTTTTGAATTTTCATCCCAGTAAAAACTGGGTGGTAAAGCATTCTTTGTAATTTTCTTATTATCTTTAGTATAACTGTGGCAATTTTTTCTCAGATCATTCCTTTTTAACACTTTATAATTATCTATTCTTGGTATTGAAATGTCTAAATGGACTGGACAGTGATCAGAGTACTCTGTTAATTGATCGACTTTCATATAGCGCACTTCCTTTTGGATAGATTTAGAACAAGCAAAATAATCGACAACACTACAACCTTGTGGCTGAAAACATGTGAAATGTCCTTGCAGATCTCCCAGTGTGCGACCATTTAATATCCTCATTTCATAATCAACACATATATTTATAAGTCTTTTACCATTTCTTTGAAATATTTTATCCATAGAGCACCGTTCATAACAGTTATCATAACTGTAATTAAATGGTAACTCATAATAGTTTTGTGGATAGTCCATTTGAATGAAGTCTTCTAAACAACCTGTTCTTGCATTGAAATCACCGCAGAGAATGATAGTATTTTGTTTAGATAGATATGCAACGTCTTGTTCTAGTTTATTCCATATGTTCATTGTGTGACGTTTTCCAAAGGAAGAATATTCAGGTGGGATATACACTCCACCTATACATGTATCACTGTCATAAGGACCATTTGAGATTTGTACCCATGCTATATCAGCATTATTTTGAGGCAAAAATTTTACAAATTGACGATACTTTTCCTTTACAAAAATGGAAACACCACCAGAAGCACCTGATGCTTTACTGTTCAGTGGTCTGCAGTAGTGTACAGATATATACCCAGGGAGCATTATGCTATCTGTGTCTTTTTTTTCTAAGTGCGTTTCTTGTAAGAAGATTAAATCATAGCGCATTAACATATTTTCTACTTCTACATCCTTAAGTTTATTTGTGTTAATTCCATCAATTTTCCCATGAATACTTCTGATATTCCACGATAAAATTTTCATCTTTAAAGTAGATATCGTAATGTTAGTATTTCTTTTTCTTTCTTTCTTTTTTTTGAGGAGAGATGAACTAGAATGCAACTGATACCTATACAATTTTACCTCGTATAATCTAATTTTTGTTTACATGTCAAAACATTTTTCATTAACAATTAACATTTTTAAAAGAGGAAATATGACAAGCAAGCAAGCATTAAGAAAAACAACCAATATGCATGCTGTATTACTCTATCGGCATGAGAAAGCAATATGGAGCACAATACAGTTATCATTCATTCAAACATATTCTTGCTAGAAGCCATCTGCATATTAATACAAAACGGTCTTCATTCCATTCGATAATAAACACAACTTCTAAGGTATTTTCAAATCTAAAAATCCATACAGTGAATAGATCCAAGTCATTTGGGGGGGGGGGGGGGGTGAACCACTTGAAAATGACGCCACTGACAAGTTATGACATTATAATTACATAAAAATATTAATGACATCATCAGTTACGTAGAATATTTTAGCCAAATGCTGGAAGAAAGTAGTATGTCTGTTACAGTGCTTTTTTTTCTTTTTTTTTTCTTACCCTACTGCATTCCCTTGTAAGGAATTATTTATTATATATTTTATTCCACATTTACATGCGGGCTGGTGTGTGTGTGTGTGTGTGTGTGTGTGTGTGTGTGTGTGTGTGTGTGTTTACATTGTTTGCATGCACATGCTCGGGCATGTGTGTGCATGAGTGTTACAGTAGGGATGGTAGAGCCAATGATGTAGGTGACGGATGAAGGTGGTGGTGGTGACAGTGGGGGAGGGGGGGGGGTATGTGTGTGTGTGTGTGTGTGTGTGTGTGTGTGTGTGTGTGTGTGTGTGTGTGTGTGTGTTTGCGCGAGTGTGTGTGTTTGCGTGAGTGTGTGTGTGTGTGTGTGTATGTGTGTGTGTGCGTGCGTGCGTGCGTGCGTGCGCGCGCGCGCGCGCGCGCGTGCGTGCGTGTGTGTTAGATATGTTTTGTGGAGTAAAGGAATGACGGTGGAAGTGTCAGTGATGCAGACGATTGTTCAGTCTGCTGTTTCTGTACTGTCTGTATTGTCTTGGTGGCTCTTCTCGCTGCCTTTGGTTCAGTGCCCAGTTCTGGTCAGCTTCTGTATTCCAGTACTGCCTGGGAACGTACTGGTCACCTCTCCACTGCCAGCGTTGTCGGTGTCCAAAGCGATGGCCGTATCTCCAGTCCGCCCAGTCTGGCCTGTGGGACGATGGCCTCTGCCAGTATCTAGACCTAGAGTCTTTCTCATAGAGGCCATCGGCCCACTCCTCTCCAGGTTGTCGGTCTCCAAGGGGCTGACTAGATCTCCAGTCCTGTCTCCATCTTCCTGAGGCCCCAAGTCTCCAGTCGTGTCTCTTTCCGTTGGTAGCGATAGGTGGGCCATAGTTTCTTGTTTGTTCATTTTCTTCCGTGTTCTTTCTTCTGTTGATGTTGTCATAATAGTTTTTTTCTACTCTATCTCTCCAAGGTTGTTCCTGTCCCCGGTTCCTATCATTCCAACTTTTTCTTGTTCGTTGATGTTGATTTTGTTTATTGCTCCAAAGAGTTTTGCCGAAGTCTTTTGACTCAAAAGCCCAAGGTTTTGAAGTATTGAACATCTCTTGGGATTGTGAAGTTGATCTGTTATTTGAAATTCTTTGAGAGCAGAAATCTGGTTTGAGTTTTGCAGTGTTTCTGTCATATTCAATATATTCGTCACCTTCTTGATAATTCTCTCTTTTAGATTGGTCAGTAATATGTCCATGACATCTGTTTGAAGTCTCGTTTTCTCTTGAGGTAAATGGAAAATAATTTCCAGCTGCAGAGTCCAGCTGCCTTCGCTTTGGTAAGTTAGCAAACTTTGGTCTTGGCTTTCTTTTCCGTGCTTGTTGCCAAAGCAGGCTTTCTAAACAGCGGCCAATTGTACTCGCAAGGATACTGCTACCTTGAGCAGAAGGATGAAATTTGTCCCTGTATAATCTTTTGTAGCCTGGTTGGATATTGTGCTCTACAAAATTGACATTGTCTTCCTGGCCAAGTTCACTGTAGACCATGGCGTTGAAGAGTTTTCTTTTTCTCTCAAGCTGTTGATCTCCACATGGTATTGTCTGGCTGATGATTATTTTGGACTGTGGGAATTTTGTTTTCATTTTGATTATCATTTTTTTCATTTCTTCTGCGGACTCATGGGCGTTTTGCTGTTTCAAGTTGTTAAGTCCACAGTGAACTAAAATAGCATCTGGGGTAGCCTTGGTTTTGTTCATTTCTTCTTCACAGTCTGCCAGGGTGTATGCTTTTCTTTTTCTGGCTGACAGCCCGTAGGAAGCCCCAAGTCTTCTGGGGTCAAGACCATCCATTATAGAGTCATGCATAATGAGTACATATGGCAGACTGTCCTTGTCTGATATAACATCTTCGATCAAATCTTCACAATCGGAATGGGACATCTCGCTCCTGTTTTCATTTCCCACGTCAGTTTGTGGTCCTCTGTTTTCTGCAGTTGTCCCCTCTGGTGTCACAGATCCCATCCCGCAGTCTGATGCCGATGTTCTGGTCGAGGTGGGTGAGGACTGGTCTGCACCATCATCTCGATCAGGCAAAAGACTTTGGTCACTAAGGTTCACTTTGTCCTTAGTAGAGGTCGATGGTAGTTGTGGTTCTGCTGAATTATCTTCAGATCTGGTTTTGTTTGTAGACGACTTTCTTTGTTTTTTCAAGGTCTTCTTTTGTGTCTTTTTTCGGGGTGTAGAGTTTCTTTGTGGTAACTGAAGTGTCTGATTTGTCGAAGCTGAATAATTTAGAAGACTTACTTCTATTTGATCTTTCAACTCCGTATTGGCTGAATACATTTGCTCTGCCAAGAAGTTGACAGATTTTTCTAAATTACAGATCACTTTCTTCATATCTTGAATCTGGGATTCTAATCCCTCTTGTTTTTTGGAATTCTTGTCCAGTGTCAATCTCCTTTCAGGGGACGTCATGGTGGATTTGACGTCATTCATCAGCCCTGCTTCCAGTTCGATTTGTTTGCAGAGGCTTTCGGTGGTGTAAAATGCCTCTGCGCACACCCTGCATGTGTATTTGCGTGATGTTTTTGCAAATACACAAAGTTGGTAAGTTGGCAGGGACGTGCAGGGCCAGTGAATTTTTTTCTGGCATTCACAGCATTTCAGAGAATGGCCCTTCATTTCAATACTGCAGTGACATGCATCGATGGATGTACTCACCAGCATTTTGTCATTTGTAAGTGTTTTTTCATTTTCCTTTTCTACACCACTGATTTCACCCTCTGTAGATATTGTTGCTGTGTCATTGTCGTTGTCCGTGTCCATAGCCTGGTCTCCATAAACCACTGGATCCGAGTAGCCGGAGAACGCCATTGCGTCTTTGGCTTTATCGAGGCTCTTATAACTTTTGTGGGCGGCCCCGTGGTAGCCCGTAACCGAATTGCTGGCCTCGTTCCATGTCGTAAAGATGCCGACTTTTCTTCCTGTTGTCACTGCATAATACTTTACACTGGCTTTTTTCGTCTTTGTCATCTCAGACTGCTTCCTTGTTCATCTCTCCTCGCACAGTAATTTTTTAGCTGCCGTTGGCTGCCATCATTACCATCATTGATATGGTATGACTGGGGCGGGTGATTGAAATGAGCAGCATGGGAGCAACAGGGCAGGGACGTCATAGATGAGGCAGCAAAAAAAAAAAAAATCAGTTATATAGGAAGAACAAATATGCTTGCATGGCTAGTGGTTAACACACACACACACACACACACACACACACACACACACACACACACAAACACAAACACAAACACACATACACACATACACACATATACACACAGAGCTCCGTGGCCGTGGAACTCCACTCTCCCCAAAAGTCTTTTGGATGAGACTGTAAACCGAGTCCCCGTGTGCGAACGCACACAGAACATCTTGCGCACCCGTTAAATTATGTTCCACTTTTCATAAAAGTACGCTATTGTGTGCTGGTGGGAACAGATGACAATATTTACACAACTGCATATACACAGGGACTAGATGAAAAGAAACACATGAGTGCTTATCCTATTATTGTCAGTAAAAAAGAATGAAATAAAATAAATAAAAAAGACACATTTGTCATGTAACTAATATACTATCACACACACACACCACACACAGAAACACCACACACACATACCCCCCCCCCCCCCACAAAGCCTATGTAAGTCATTCAGATGAGACTATAAACCATGAGATTATAAACCCAGGCCTGTGTGAACGCATGCAGAACGTCTTGCCCACACATTAAATCCTATTCCGCTTTTTGTAAGAGAATGCCATCATGTGCCAGTGGGAACAGATGACATTTACAAAACTGCATACACAAGAATAAATAAATAAATGAAAATAGTAATTTTTTGCAATAAGAGTGATTACAAAGCAAAAAATGCTAAAATCATGACACATAATCATAATCATTATGATAACATTACAGTTTGTACAACTGCCCATTTAGACTGAACATAGGCTTAGTGAAGTAAACCTATTCATTCTACTGACAGACTAGAAGTACGTCAAACTGCCAGTGTCACTCATGTGTGTCAAAGCAAAATTACTTATGAAAATATTAATTCTTTCATTCCCACAGCCCGGTTTAACAGTCTGCAGACTTTTCTTCCTTTCCATCCCAGCGCCTGGTATACCAGTCTCCACTTACAAACACCCTTCCTTCCCACAGCCCGGTAAACCCGGCTCAGCAGGGAGTGCTCTGTTCTTCCCATTAGTTGCTTATCAGTTGTCAGCCACTAACAGGTCTTGTAAGGAATACCACGCTGGGCAGCCTCCCTTCCTCCTCCCCTCCCCACTCCATCAATCTTGACCTGTCAGCATCTTGACCCTTCAGCCACTACCCAGTATATGTAGTAGTAGCCGTGAATGGAATGCAGTTCCAGATTACCCAACAGATTACTGCATTGGTCTTCCAGCTCTCACGTCCCCTCTCTACCCCCACACCCCCCCCCTTCCACTCGTGAGAAAGTAGTTGCTTGAGAAATTAGTTGGTTTTAGAATGAGTGTAAGAGTGTGTGTAAAGATGTGGCTTATTTTTTGGCTGTGAAAATGGAAGGTGGAGAGAATTCAGATTCTGATCAAGGTGTATCATATATGTGTCACCTATGTGTGACATATCATATGATACTTGGACAGAAGTGCAAACATGTGTAATTAGAAAACACGTAATTACTATCTGTGGTCATGTGGGTAGGCATAGGTGGATCTTGCAAGCGGGGGGCATCATGCTTGGCTCGCACAGGTGAGTTCCTGGCTGGCCTGTCCTGGGAGCCACTGCGCCCTCTTCTACTGGTAAAATGTAGCCCAGTACTACCTGTCGCATTCGGGCAGATGGGACTTGTTAGCCCAGTAAGGCAACTCACCTAAGAGAAGGAAAACTCCGACCCCAAACCTCCAGTGCCTTGTGGATTGCCCATTGGGGAGAAAGGCTTCGGGAGTAAACCCTGAGGAAAAATCTGGAGATGGAGTCCCGAAGGTAGTCCGCTTCTGACTTCAGTAACGTTCCGGCAACTCCTGCGACACTGCTGGTGCCAAACTGTATCCTAGGATTTCACTGGACAGCTACTGCCCGCCTCAAGCTGGGCAGCCCCCAGCCAATAAGGTGTTGTCCCGCCACAGTCTCCCTTCCTCAATAGGTGCTTTGGGATTAGGATTAAACCGACAAGCAGACTGTAAGACTCGCACCAGGCAAAAATACAAGAACCATGAGAATCGGGTGCCCAGTCCTAAAACTGGGAAACTGGAACGACCGAACATTGTCATCCGGACTGTCCCAATACCTCCAAGGCATCAGTGATGCAAGAAAGTCAGCCGTCATCAACAATGAGCTGCTGAGACTGAGGGTGGACATAGCTGCTCTGCAAGAGACCCACTTTGCAAACACTGGAACCCTTAAGGAGAAAGACTTTACTTTCTTCTGGCACGGGAAGAGCACGGAGGACTGAAGAGAGCATGGAGTGCGATTTGCTGTCAGGAACACACTACTGAAGATGGTTGAACCAGGAGACAAGGGATCCGAACGCCTGATGACAGTCCGTCTCCATACCTCCGAGGGCTTTGTCACTCTTGTCAGCGCCTACGCTCCCACCCTTACATCCACTGCAGAAGCAAAGGATGAGTTTTATGCCAACATCAGCAACCTCATCAAGAAAATACCCCCCAAGGAACATGTCATCATCCTGGGAGACTTTAATGCTTGAGTGGGTGCCGATCATGATGCATGGCCATTCATGCCTTGGACACTTTGGAGTTAGCAAGATTAACGAAAATGGGCAGCGCCTGCTGGAGTTCTGCTCCTACAACAGCCTCTGCATGACCAACTCCTACTTCCAGAACAAGCCACAACACAAGGTGTCATGGTGCCATCCCTGCTGAAAGCATTGGCATCAGCTGGATATGATCCTGATTCGACGTACCAACATCAAGTCTGTGCCCATCACCCGCACATACCACAGTGCAGACTGTGACACTGACAACTCTCTCGTCTGCTGCAAGATCAGGCTTCATCCAAAGAAACTCTAGAGCTTCAAACAGAAAGGCAAACCTTGCATCAATACCACCAGCATGTATCTTCCAAAGAAAGTCGAAGAATTTGCCAAGTCTCTCAAAGAAGCTCTGTCTGATGAACACCACTATTGCTCAGCCTTTAAGAAATGGAACCGCCTCCGGGAAGCTATTCAGAAAACAGCCATTGCAACCTTTGGGGAAAAGATCTCCAAGAACAATGACTGGTTTGATGCCAACTCTAGCAAGCTGTCCCCCGTCATTGATGCAAAGCGTGCTGCCTTTGCCGAATACAAGTGCTCCCCTAGTGAGAAATCCCTGTAAGCACTCAGAGCAGCCAGAAACAAAGTACAACAGACTGTAAGACGTGCCAACGAATACTGGCAACAGCTCAGTGCCTCCATCCAGTCTGCAGCTGTCTCAGGCAACATCAGAGGAATGTACAAAGGCATCAAGACAGCTCTAGGGCCAACACAGAGCAAAACCGCGCCACTCAAGACCTCCAATGGGGATGTGATCACCGACAAGAGCAGACAGATGGACAGGTGGGTGGAGCATTACTCTGAGCTCTACTCTAGAGAGAACACAGTCTCCAACTCAGCCCTCGATGCCATTCAGCCTCTGCCCATCATAGAGGAACTAGATACTGAACCAACCCTTGCTGATCTCCGCAAAGCAATTGACAGCTTAGCTAGCGGCAAAACACCTGGCACCGATGGCATTCCACCCAACCTCATCAAAAGCTGTAAAGACACCTTACTACAGCCCCTTCACGACGTTTTATGCCAGTGTTGGAGGGAGGGAGCCGTGCCGCAAGACATGAGAGATGCCAAGATCGTCACTCTCTACAAGAATAAAGGCAACAGAAGTGATTGTAACAACTACAGAGGTATATCTCTCCTGAGCATCGTAGGAAAACTCTTCGCCCATGTCATGCTTGTGCAACTCCAGAAACTTGCTGAGCGTGTCTACCCCGAGTCACAATGCAGCTTCCGAGCTGAACGCTCCATGGTGGACATGATATTCTCCCTACGCCAACTTCAGGAGAAATGCAGAGAACAACACAAACCCCTCTACATAGCCTTCATAGACCTGACCAAGGCCTTTGACCTAGTCAGCAGGGAAGGGCTATTCAACATCCTTCCAAAAATTGGTTGGCCCATAAAACTCCACAGTCTCATCAGATCCTTTCATGATGACATGAAGGCAACAATCCAGTATGAGGGCATCATGTGCAACCCAATTGACATCAAGAGTGGAGTCAAGCAAGGTTGTGTCCTTGCTCCCACCCTCTTTGGCATCTTTTTTGCCCTGCTCCTAAAGCACACTTTTGGAACTGCAACAGAAGGTGTATACCTAAGCACAAGATCCAGCAATCGACTATTCAACCTGGCTCGGTTGAAAGCAAAAACAAAAGTGATGGAGAAAACAATTAGAGACATGCTTTATGCTGATGATGCTGCTGTCACTTCTCACACTGAGCAAGAACTCCAATGCCTCATGGATAGGTTTTCCCAGGCCTGCAAAGACTTCGGCCTGACAATTAGCCTGAAAAAGACCAATGTGCTGAGCCAGGACGTGGTTACTACACCAGCCATCTACATCGATGACTGCCAGCTTGATGTCATACACCAGTTCACATACCTGGGATCCATCATCAGTGACAACCTATCCCTTGATGCCGAGATCAACAAACGCATCAGCAAGGCTGCTACGACCTTAGGACGCCTCACTACCCGTGTCTGGGAGAACCCAAAGCTGACAATTTCCACCAAGATGGCAGTGTACAATGCCAGCATCATCAGCACTCTCCTATATGGCAATGAAACATGGACAACATACTCCAAACAGGAGCACAAACTGAAAAGCTTCCACCTGCGCTCTCTCCATTGCATCTTAAAATACTTCGCCTTGCCTTGCATCCTTGGCATCCACTGGAGTGACAAAGTTACCAACGCTCAGGTCCTTGAGGTTGCAGGTCTTCCCACCATGTACACACTCCTCAGACAACGCAGACTCAGATGGCTCGGTCACGTGTGAAGGATGGAGGATGGACACATTCCTAAAGATCTCCTCTATGGTGAACTTGCCTCCGGCAAGAGAAGCATTGGCCGCCCCCAACTGCGCTACAAAGACATCTGCAAGCATGACATGAAAGCCCTGGACATCAACCTAGAGAACTGGGAGGAGGTAGCGGCTGACCGCACCAAATGGCGCAGTGTTCTCCACAAACAGCTGAAGTGTGGTGAAGAAAAGATCCACACCGCAGCAAACAAAAAGAGAGCCAAGCGGAAGGCATGTGCTCCAGCCACCTCAACAAGCCACATCTGCATCAGATGCAACAGAGACTGCCACTCCCACATCGGACTGACCAGCCACAGCCGGCATTGTCACTGAACAAATGACCTGTCTTTTGGCGCGAATTCCATAGTCGACACTGACTGACGGAGGCCTACCTACCTATAAAAAGTGTGCAAAATAGTGTGGGGCTTGCTCTCTTTATTGGTGTGTGGTGGTCATACACAGTCTACAAAAAAGAGAAAAAACTGTTGATGTGTTGGGGACAATCATGGTGACAATGGTGACAGTTCTCATGGAGTATTCACATAAACAATGCAAGAGGATGTACATGAGGCATCAGTTAGTGAGTACATACACAAAACATACAACTGGCTAGAAAAATACTTATCTGTATGGAGTGCATGATGGCATACCTGTTTTTTACTGTCAACTTACCTGTTTTACACCTGTGTCATCTGTCATGTTATTGTGAAGTGTCAACATGGTCACCAACACCATCTGACATTAATTTCCTACACAATGATACATGACATTCTTTGGTTCATATAATATCGGCTACTGCCTTAAGTCTGTACAGTAAGTACCCCATTATGCTAAGTGTTTTGGTCTGTAAATCCGGGAATGAAGGGAAGAAACAGACAAGAGGAACCTGGGAATAGAGGGAAGCAATAGCAAAAGTAAATTGTGACGCTCCACCACATAATGAGACGGAGTGCACATGAGGTCAATTTTTAGTTATTGACATGTTATTAATGTGCAATAAAGTGGCTATCAAATACAAAAACAGATTGAAAATTTGACAATTCTGTGCAACATTATTACAAATTGAAATGATAGACTGCAGGATGTGACAAAATGAGAAACGGGCAAGTTTATTTTAGTAACAGGTTGTCAGAATGAGTGCTTTGGTATTTTCAAAACACATTTAAAAGCAAAAGGAATAAAAATTATGCCTTGATATTTCATTATAAGGTAAATAAACAGATCTAGTTTAATAATCAATCAAAATCTTGAAATTGACAGCTTGACCCCCACCTGCCTTTAAAGGCTCCTAGCGCAAAATAAGGTAATGTGCTAAGCGACTCATTTCATGGTGGAGCGCCACAATTGAGGAATGAAAGAGTTAATGACAGTTAACAGTTCATTTCAACAAGTTTGCATACTAAACATTTATATAACATTACAAGAAAATTTAAAAATACAAATGTGGAAGGATGGTGGCAGGACGGCTAAGACGTTTGCCTGCCAATATGTGGTACTTCACCACGAAATGAGTTGCTTAGTACATATTCCACTTTTCCGCCATGAGCCATCAAAGGCATGTGGGGGTGAGGTTCTCAATTTTGAGATTTTGATGGATTATAAAACTATTGTACTTATTCTACCTTGTAGTGAAATATCAAGGCATAATTTTGTTTCCTTTTGTCTTTAAAGGTGCTTTAAAAATAGCAAAGCCCTCATTCTGACCACCTATTATTATGCTTAACTTGTCAATTTCTCATTTTGACATTTTCTGCAGTCTATCATTTCAATTTGTGATAACTTTTGATAGAATTGTCCGATTTTCAATCTGTTTTTTTGTATTGTATAGCCATTTTATTGTAGATTAAAAAAGTGTAATAACTGATAATTGACCTCTGGTGCAATGCGACTCTTATGTGGTGGAGCGTCACATATGTAAACCGAGAGTTTCTGGGTTTGTACTCAGCTCACCCTCTCTTCCCAGTTTGACAAAAAATTGAACTGAATGTCAGTCATTTGGATGAGACTATAAACCAAGGTCCGTGTGTGAACGCACGCAGAACATCTAGCGCACACATTAAAATCCCATTCCACCTTTCGGAAGAGAGGCCCATCATATGCCGGTAGGAGCAGATGACAAAATTATAAAACAGGGTTCATACAGACTTAGAAGAACAAAATTTAGGGGTTTTTTTAGGGCCTTTTAATCCAAATTCAGGGCCAAGCTGCAGGGTATCAAGAGTATTTAGCCTTTTTAGGTATATATGTGATGCTCCACCACGAAATGAGTCGCTTAGCACATTACCAAATTTTGCGCTAGGAGCCATTAAAGGCAGAGAGTGTCGTCAATTTTGAGATTTTGATCGATTATTAAACTATATTCATTAGTCTACTTTGTAATGAAATATCAAAGCATAATTTTTATTCCTTTTGCTTTTAAATGTGTTTTGAAAATACCCAAGTCCTCATTCTGAACACCTGTTACATAAATAAGCCTGCCCATTTGTCATTTTGTCACATCTTGCAGTCTATCATTTAAATTTGTAATAACTTTGCACAGAATTGACTGATTTTCAGTCTGTTTTTTTGTAATGAATAGCCTTTTTATTGCAGATTAATTACTTGTCAATAATTAAAAATTGATCTCTTGTGCAATGTGACTCCTTATGTGGTGGAGCGTCACACACACACACACACACACACACACACACACACACACACACACACATATATATATATATATATATATATATATATATATATATATATATATATATATATAACAGAGTCAAGTGAGCAAAGTAATCTTGCGTGAAACTGCATGGTGGATACTGACACAACTTCAAGTTATTCTAGAGTAGAAACTAGAATGTCTTTCAATCATGGATACAACAAGAGACAAGGAGGTGAGAAGCAGCAGAGTCCTAAAGTGGGAAGAGAGGGGGATTTATTTTATTTATTTATTTTATTCTTTTATATCAAGGATAATGGGATTAACAATGTGTGTGTGTGTGTGTGTGTGTGTGTGTGTGTGTGTGTGTGTGTGTGTGTGTGTGTGTGAGTGCGAGAGAGAGAGAGAGAGAGAGAGAGAGAGAGACAGAGACAGAGACAGAGACAGAGACAGAGAGAGAGATCAATACTCTCTCTTATAAAGATTGAAGAAGATCCTATGCCTTTCTCATTTTAATATCAAGTTGAAGCCCCTGTACAAAAGCAGATTAAAAATTCATCTGATTTCGGAGTGAACTCACCATGACAGTTTGCATGGCCCAAAAACAAGTCGTGTATGTGTGTGCTTTCCTGCTGTCCGGTACAGCAGCAGAATGGAGGCCATGTTCCATGCGATGTAACTTCAGAACAAGTCACTCTGCCGTTTTAACAATCAACTGATTTCCCGAAGATGCAAAAGGTTTACTGTTCCATGATTTGCCAAGAAATCAGCGCTTCTATGACTTAAGTGCCGTGGTTTATTTTCTGACCGTGTTCCAATTTCCAACACCACTTGCGAATGAATGCTCAATTTTCACTATCGAGAGACATAGCGCAAGTTTTAAACATTTCGCGGCAAAACAAACAGCCAATTTTTCTGTTTGTGTATCTATATCCGCAACTGTACCTCTTTTAGCCCTATCCTGGCCTGTAAGCATCATTTTGCGTTAACTCCAAGTCATTCTTTGCTTGTAAGTGTGTCAGTTTGATCTGTTTCTCGGCGAAAGTCTACACCATGTTTTGCCATGCTGTTTTGAATGTGATGCTGTGTGCATGCGCTATAAGGGGAGACACCTGAACGATAAGACCTAGCAGATGATGTAATGCAAGATGAACAGCAGCACTTAACGATAGAAGACTGTTTTTGATTTTTGGATTTTTTGTAGACAAAAATTGGATTTTGATTAATTAAACTGTATTTTTTTTATTTTACAAATTTTTCAGGAACAAATATGGAAGGTGCACATGTGTGCACAAGGTTACACACCACCCTTTGTAAAGCAAAGTGATCACATTTCCAAGGGAGGCAATTACTATTACCTCCCTTTACAAAATAGGTGGCCTGACGCAAGTAACATTCTATTGGCGATAATACGATATTCGGACACGCATCTCGCATTTATTTCTCCTAAGTTTTATTTTGATTTATTTTTTACTTTTTAAAGGAATCTCACACATGGCTTCCATTTTCAGGGCTTTTTAGGGTCTCCAGGGCCATACGTCTCATTTTTAGGGCTTTATAGGGGCCCTATTTTGGCTTTCCTAAAATTAGGGCTTTTTAGGGCTTTTTAGGACTTGTGTGAACCCTGTCAAAAAATAAAACTAGCATGCACACAGGTGTTGTGTTTAGACACCATCCCTGATGGGAAAAAAAAAAAGAGTAAGCGCTGCACTCGTGGCGACGCACTCTCTTCCCAGAAACAGCAGCCCAAATTTCACGCAGAGAAATATGCTGTGACATAAAGTGGTATAAAATAATGTTTAAAAAAATTAATATGATCACAAACTTCATAAACTTCTTTTTTATGAATATAATTGCTACTATTGTTACTAAAAATAGACCAGTTGTTCCCATCAGCACAAACCACCTTATTTGATGCAGTACCTTTGGTTCTCCAAATGTATAAATGATTATAAATAAGAATCCAGTATGTCTTGCACACTTTTTTCATCTCTCTGGGCATGTTCTAGTAAAAGATAATTAAATAGATAAAAGATAGACCATAGGTCATCCATAGGAAGGAAGTAGTAAAACTACTACATGCGACAAATAACAATGCTTTGGGTTTTTTTACTCTGAAGTCACCCTGCCACCCTCTTTCCCTCACTGTTGTAATAAACAGAATTGAACTGTTTCAGATTTAAGTAGTAAATACATGAATGAAAAGGTGGCCTCCCCAACCCCCATCCCCACAAATACCTACTTTCACTCAGCTACCCTAAATGGAAACTAAAAAGACAATTTCTGCTATCCACAAAGCACAGGTAGTAGCCACATGTGGTACACCTAATGTGTTTTTTGTTCTTTCTTTTTTACTGCATAGATTTTGTTTTACAGTTATTCCTTTCTTTTGTTTTTAATGGGACGAGAATGTTTAGTAAACAAAACATTGAAAGATACTTCGGGATCTTTTTCATATTGACTACTACCTACAAGAACACCAATCATTTTTTCAGTAAAGTCCAACTGGCCATACTTATCATGTCTCTGCAATTTTGGAATATCTTGATGTTTTTTCCTAAAATTTTGAAATAAGATAAAAGCATTTACCTCTGCAATGTGAATGAAATTAAAAAAATAAACCCAGCGTTTTCTACCATTTGTTACTTTTGTACAAGGTGTTGTATTTGCTGATCACTGTTATCCACAATTCCAATATTTTCATTATAATCTTTTACTAGTTCTGGTTACCTGACATTCATTTTTCTAAACTGCCCCCAAACTTTTGATCTGTGCTGAACAACACAAAACCAATTTGCTGTTTGAATGGATGACAGAAATGAAAATTTGTTTTGATGTTTCTCTATTGCATAAACAGTATGCTCCTCTCCCTCACCCAACAAAATAAATGAAAAAAGTCCACTGACCACAAATAATAGTCCATGTCAGCTGAGTTTTCACATCATCCAGGTAAACACCAGGAACGGGTGGGTACAAAGTAAGGTAGAGCGTTTTGTGATCCCAGGTCCTCCGTATTTCATTCCTGAAACACAAAGTAGAAATAATTTTGTTTGTTTGCTTTGTTTTGTTTTTGGTTTGGGTTTGTTTGGGTAAGCTGAAAGAAATATCTATAATAAATAAAGCACAAGAACAACAGTTATAAAAGGAAGAACAAATATGCCTGCATGGCTAGTGGTTCACACACACACACACACACACACACACACACACACACACACACACCACACACACACACACAAAAACTCCGTGGCCGTGGAACTCCACTCTCCCCAAAAGTCTTGAGATGAGACTGTAAACCGAGTCCCCGTGTGCGAACGCACACAGAACATCTTGCGCACACGTTAAATCCTGTTCTGCTTTTCAAAAAAGTAGGCCATTGTGTGGTGGTGGGAACAAATGACAATATTTATACAACTGCATGTACAGGGACTGGATAAAAAGAAACACATGAGTGCTTATCCCATTATCGTGAATAGAAAAGAATGAAATTTAAAAAAATTTAAAGTCACATTTGTCATGTAACTAAGATAGTATCTCCTACACACACACACATACACCACACACACACACACACATACACCACACACCACATACACACACACACACATATTCCCCACCTCCCTCAACCCTCCCCCCCACCCCATCCGTACCTTAGTAAGTTCTTCAGATGAGACTATAAACCATGAGACTATAAACCCAGGCCTGTGCGAATGCACGCAGAACATCTTGCCCACACATTAAATCCTGTTATGCTTTTCATAAGAGAAGGCCATCATATGCCGATGGGAACAGATGACATTTACAAAACTGCATACACAAGAATAAATAAATAAATGAAAATAGTAATTCTTTGCAAAAAACGTGATTACAGAGAGAAAAATGCTAAAATCATGACACATAATCATAAACATTATGATAACAATACAGTTTGCACAACTGTCCATTTAGACTGAACATAGGCTTAGTGAAGTAAACTACTGAGAGACTGGAAGTAGGTCAAACTGCCAGTGTCACTCATGTGTGTCGAATCAAATTCGTTTATGAAAATATTATTGACAGTTAACAATTCATTTCAACAAGTTTGCATACTAAATATTTATATAATATTACAAGAAAATAAAAAAACCATATGTGGAAGGATGGTGGCAGGATGGTTAAGATATTTGCCTGCCAATATGTAAATGGCGAGTTTCTGGGTTTGTACTCAGCTTGCCCTTTCTTCCCAGTTTGACGAAAAAATTGAACTGATTGTCAAAGTCATTCAGATGAGGCTATAAACCAAGGTCCGTGTGCAAATGCACGCAGAACATCTTGCGCACACGTTAAAATCCCGTTCCGCCTTTCCAAAGAGCAGGCCATTGTGTGCCGGTAGGAGAGTTGACAATTTTTTTTAAAAAACGAGCATGCCCACAGGTGTCATGTTTAGACATCATCCCTGAGGGAAAAGAAATAAAAGAATGGGTACGTGCTACACTTGTGGCAACGTGCTCTCTTCCGGGAGAGTTGCCTAAAATTCATGCAGAGAAATATGCTGTGACATAAAGTGGTATAAAATAAAGTTTTAAAAAATGTGATCACAAACTTCATAAAACTTCTTTTTTTATGAATATAATTGCTACTATTGTTACTAAAAATAGACAGTTGTTCCCATCAGCACAAACCACCTTATTTGATGCAGTACCTTTGGTTTTCCAAATGTATAAATGATTATAAATAGGAATGCAATATGTCTTGCACACTTTTTTCTGTCTTTCTTGACATGTTCTATTAAAAGATACTTAAATAAATAAAAGATAGACCATAGGGAATCCATAGGAAGGAAGTAGCAAAACTACTACATGTGACAAATACCAATTTTTTTAGTTTTGGATCTCAAGTCACCCTGCCACCCCATTTCCCTCACTGTTGTAATAAAACAGAATTAAACTGTTTCAGATTAATTAGTAAATACATACATTAAAAGGTGGCCTTATCCCCCCCCCCCCCCCCCCCCCCCTCCCCGCCCACCTACCCACTTTCACTCAGCTAACCTATATAAAAACTAAAAAGACAATTTTCTGCTATCCACAAAGCACAGGTAGTAGCCACAAGTGGTACACCTTACATGTGCTTTTTGTTCTTTCTTTTTTACTGCAATGTAAATTGCAATTTTAAAAAATCAAACCCAGCATTTTCTACCATTTGTTACTTTTGCACAAGGTGTTGTATTTGCTGATCACTGTTATCCACAATTCCAATATTTTCATTAAAATCTTCTACTAGTTCTGGTTGCCTGACATTTATTTTTTCTAAACTGCCCCTGAACTTTTGATCTGTGCGAACAAAACAAGACCTATTTCCTGTTTGAATGGGTGACAGAAATGAAAATTTGTTTTGATGTTTCTCTATTGCATAGAAAGTATGTTCCTCTCCCTCACCCAACAAAATAAATGAAATAAGTCCACTGACCACAAATAACAGTCTATGTCAGCTGAGTTTTCACATCATCCAGGTAAACACTGGGGGATGGGTGGGTACAAAGGAAGGTAGAAGGTGTCGTGATCCCAGGTCCTCCGTATGTCATTCCTGAACCACAAAGTAAAAATAATTTTGTTTGTTTGTTTTGTTTTGTCTTTGAATTTGTTTTTTTGGGGTAAGCTGAACGAAATATCCATAATAAATAAAGCACAAGAACATCAGTTATATAAGAAGAATATTAATGCTCGCATGGCTAGTGGTTAGCACACACACACATATGTATATATACACACACACATACATACACACATACACACACAGAACTCTGTGGCCATCGAACTGCACTCTCCCCAAAAGTCTTTTGGATGAAACTAAACCAAAGCCCAGTATCCAAACGCACGCAGAACATCTTGCGCACATGTTAAATCCTGTTCCACTTTTCGTAAAAGTAGGCCATTGTGTGTCGGTGGGAACAGATGACAATATTTACACAACTGCATATACATGGGGACTGGATGAAAAGAAACACATGAGTGCTTATCCCATTATCCTCAATAGAAAAGAATTTTTTTTTAAATGAATTAAAAAGTCACATTTGTCATGTAACTAATATACTATCACACACACACACACACACACACATGCACACACACACACACAACACACACACACACACACACGCACACGCATGCACACACACACACCACACACACACACAGAGGACGGGATAGCCTAGTGGTCAGAATATTGCGTTTGCAATATGATGACCCTGTTCGATTTCCGGTCGAGGGGATTTTTCCTCTGGAGTTAACATAAGTGCTGACTTTACTCTCCCCAAAAGTCTTTCGATGAGACTAAAAACCAAGGCCTGTGTGGGAACGCACATAGAACATCTTGCACACATGTTAAATCCTGTTCTGCTTTTCGTAAGAGTAGGCCATTGTGTGCCGATGGGAACAGATGACATTTACAAAGCTGCATACACACGGGGACTGGATGTAAAAAAAACATATGTTTGCTTATTCCATTATCCTCAACATAAAAGAATAAATAAAAATAGTAATAAACATACCCCACCTCCCTTCCCCCGCAACAGCCTAAGTAAATCCTTCAGATGGGACAATAAACCATAAGACTATAAACACATACCAGTGCAAACGCACGCAGAACATCTTGCCCACATATTAAATCCTGTTCTGCTTTTCGTAAGAGAAGGCCAACATGTGCTGATGGGAACAGATGACATTTACAAAACTGCATACACAAAAATAAATAAATAAATGAAAATAGTAATTCTTTGCAAAAAGAGTGATTACAGAGAGAAAAATGCTAAAATCATGACACATAATCATAAACATTATGATAACAATACAGTTTGTACAACTGTGCATTTAGACTGAACATAAGCTTAGTAAAGTTAATCTATTCATTCCACTAACAGACTGGAAGTAGGTCAAACTGTCAGTGTCACTCATGTGTGTCAAAGCAAATTCGTTTATGAAAATATTATTGACAGTTAACAATTCGTTTCAACAAGTTTGCATACTAAACATTTATATAATATTACAAGAAAACAAAAAAATACATATGTGTAAGGATGGTGGCAGGATGGTTAAGATGTTTGCCTGCCAATATGTAAACGGCGAGTTTCTGGGTTTGTACCCAGCTTGCCGTTTCTTCCCATTTTGACGAAAAAATTGAACTGAATGTCAAAGTCATTTGGATGAGGCTATAAACCCAGATCCGTGTGCGAATACTGGCAGAACATCTTGCACACATGTTAAAATCCCATTCAGCCTTTTGGAAGATCAGGCCATAGTGTGCCATTTGGATGGTTGACAAAATTGTAAAAAAAAAAACAAGCAGCACACACACAGGTGTCATGTTTAGACACCATCCTTGGGGGTAAAAAAATAAAATAATGGGTAGGTGATGCACTTGTTGTCGACATGCTATCCCCGGGTAGAGCAGCCCAAATTTCATGCAGAGAAATATGTTGTAACATAAAGTGGTATAGAATAAAATTTAAATTAAGAAAATGTGATCACAAACTTCATAGAACTTCTTTTTTATGAATATAATTGCTATGATTGTTACTAAAAAAAAAGACCAGTTGCAACCACCACCTTATTTGATGCAGTACCTTTGGTTCTCCAAATGTATAAATGATTATAAATAGGAATCAGTATGTCTTGCACACTTTTTTTTCTCTTTCTTGACATGTTCTATTAAAAGATACTTAATAAATAAAAGATACACCATAGGGAATCCAAAGGAAGGAAGTAGCAAAACTGCTACATGTGACAAATACCAATTTTTTATTTTTTGGATCTCAAATCACCCTGCCACTCTGTTTCCCTCACTGTTGTAAAAAAAAAAACCCACAGAATTAAACTGTTTCAGATTAATAGATTAATTAGTAAATACATGAATTAAAAGGTGGCCCCCGCCCACCTACCCACTTTCACTCAGCTAACCTATATGTAAACTATAAAGACAATTTTCTGCTATCCACAAAGCACAGGTAGTAGCCACAAGTGGTACACCTTACATGTGTTTTTTGTTCTTTCTTTTTTACTGCATAACACTTTTTTTACAGTTATTTATTTCATTTGTTTTTACTGGGGTTAGAATGTTTAGTCAATAAAGCATTGACAGATGCTTAGGGAACTTTTTCATATTCACCACTACCTATAAGCTAATGAATCAGCTCAGTAAAGTCCCACTGGCCATACCTATCATGCCACTGCAATTTTGGAATATCTTGATGTTTTTTCAAAAAATCTTGAAATAAGATAAAAGCATTTACCTCTGCAATGTAAATGCAATTAAAAAAAAATCAAACCCAGTGTTTTCTACCATTTGTTACTTTTGCACAAGGTGTTGTATTTGCTGATCACTGTTATCCACTACTCCAATATTTTCATTATAATCTTTTACTAGTTCTGGTTACCTGACATTCATTTTTCTAAACTGCCCCTGAACTTTTGATCTGTGCTTAACAAAACAAGACCTATTTCCTGTT
Source organism: Stramonita haemastoma (assembly GCA_030674155.1). Classification (NCBI taxonomy): domain Eukaryota; kingdom Metazoa; phylum Mollusca; class Gastropoda; order Neogastropoda; family Muricidae; genus Stramonita; species Stramonita haemastoma. The sequence goes on from CM060320.1 coordinate 452,224, forward strand.
TGAATGGATAACAGAAATGAAAATTTGTTTTGATGTTTCTTTATTGCATAAACAGTATGCTCCCCTCCTTCACCAAACAAAACAAATGAAAAAAGTCCACTGACCACAAATAACAGTCCATGTCGCTGAGTTTTCACATCATCCAGGTAAACACAGGGGATGGGTGGGTAAAAAGGAAGGTAGAGGGTGTCTTGATCCCAGGTCCTCCGTATTTCATTCCTGAACCACAAAGTAAAAATAATTTTCTTTGTTTTGTTTTGTTTTGTCTTTGGTTTGTTTTTTGGGGGGTAAGCTGAAATAAATATTCATAATAAATAAAGCACAAGAACATCAGTTACATAGGAAGAATATTAATGCTTGCATGGCTAGTGGTTAACACACACACATACACACACACACACACACACACACACACACACACACACACACACACACACACACACACACATACACAACACACAAACTCCATGGCCGTCGAACTGCACTCTCCCCAAGTCTTTTGGATGAAACTAAAATGAGGCCCAGTGTCCAAACACACGCAGAACATCTTGCGCACATGTTAAATCCTGTTCCGCTTTTCGTAAAAGTAGGCTAATGTGTGCCGGTGGGAACAGATAACAATATTTATACAACTGCATATACATGGGGACTGGATGAAAAGAAACACATGAGTGCTTATCCCATTATCCTCAATAGAAAAGAATTTTTTTTTAAAAAATAAAAAGTCACATTTGTCATGTAACTAATATACTATCACACACACACACACACACACACACACACACACACACACACACACACACACACACACACACAACACACACACACACACACACACACACACACAACACATAATACAGAGGACGGGATAGCCTAGTGGTCATAATATTGAGCTTGCAATATGACGTTCTTGTTCGATTCCCGGTCAAGGGGATTTTTCCTCTTAAGTAATCAAAAGTGCGGACTCTACTCTCCCCAAAAGTCTTTTGGATGAGACTAAAAACCAAGGCCCATGTGCAAACGAACGTAGAACATCTTGCGCACATGTTAAATCCTGTTCCGCTTTACATAAGGGTAGGCCATCAGTGTGCCAGTGGGAAAGATGCCATTTACAAAGCTGCATACACATGGGGACTGGATGTAAAAAAGCATATGATTGCTTATTCCATTATCCTCAACATAAAAGAATAAATAAAAATAGTAATATACACCACCTCCCTCCCCCCCACAGCCTAAGTAAGTCTAAGGAAGCCTTGAATGGATGACAGAAATGAAAAATTGTTTTCATGTTTCTCTATTGCATAAACAGTATGCTCCCCTCCCTCACCCAACAAAATAAATGGAAAAAGTCCACTAACCACAAATAACAGTCCATGCCAGCTGAGTTTTCACATCATCCAGGTAACCACCAGGGAACGGGTGGGTACAAAGGAAGGTGGTTTCGTGATCCCAGGTCCTCCATATTTCATTCCTGAACCATAAAGTAAAAATAATTTTGTTTGTTTGGTTTGGTTTTTGGTTTGGTTTTTTTTTTGGTAAGCTGAAAGAAATTCCATAATAAATAAAGCACAAGAACATAGTTATATAGGAAGAACAAATATGCTTGAATGGCTAGTGGTTAACACACACAAACATACACACACACACATACACACACACAGAACTCCTTGGCCATGGAACTCCACTCTCCCCAAAAGTCTTTGGATGAGACTGTAAACCTAGGCCCTGTGTGCAAACACACACAGAACATCTTGGCGCACACATTAAATCCTGTTCTGCTTTTTGTAAAAGTAGGCTATTGTGTGCAGGTGGGAACAGATGACAATATTTACACAACTGCATGTACACGGGGACTAGATGAAAAAAACACATGAGTGCTTATCTCATTATCCTCAATAGAAAAGAATAAAATATTTTTTTAAAAAATCAAGTCCCATTTGTCATGTAACACACACACACACACACATGCACACACACACGCACCACACTCACACACACACACACACCCCACCTCTCTACCCCCTCCCCCCCCCCCCCACAGCCCAAGTAAGTCCTTTGGATGAGACTATAAACTATGTAAAATCAAAATAAATAAATAAATAAAAATAGTAATTCTTTGCAAAAAACGTGATTACAGAGAGAAAAATGCTAAAATCATGACACACAATCACAATCATCTATGCTAACAATACAGTTTGTACAACTGCCCATTTAGACTGAACATAGGCTTAGTGAAGTAAACTACTGAGAGACTGGAAGTAGGTCAAACTGCCAGTGTCACTCATGTGTGTCGAATCAAATTCGTTTATGAAAATATTGTTGACAGTTAACAATTCATTTAAATCAAGTCAGAACAAAGACGAAAATGACTTCCAATGACTAGTTTTACCATTTATCAATCACAACAGAGATTATTTTAATTTTTGTCAGATCAAAAATATAAACAAACCCAGCTTACATTTGGTGCTGTCTGCTGTGGGCAGGAACTGCTGATGATAATCGGCATCTTTGTCCTTTCACTATCTGACATAGCATTTTCCAGCTCCCATGTTTCTTCAGTATTGCTGTCGAAGAATTTTGTATTGTTGAAAGAGGACCTGGAATTTGTAATTTCATCAAAAGTGGAGTAGGCATTGCAGAAGAAAACATAAAATTCAAGATGGCGTTGGAAGAGAAACCACGTGGTCATATCCTTTGTTACGTGGCGATCAGTGTATAATTTTTAATTAATTCCATTTTTTGGTCATAAATTTGTTATTTTAGGTTATTTTCAGAACAGATGCATGTTAATAACAAAAAATATGTTTTTATCAGTAAAAATTTCCATTGAAAAACATTGATCACTGATGATTGAAGTGGGTAACCCAAAACGAGGCTACCTGTCACTTACAATGAAAAATGAAGTGAAAGGGGCCTGGTTGAGTGAGAGAATCGTTGGTAATTGTTATATACTGCTAACGTGTTTCAGGTGCAATAATGAATGTAGGTTTTGTTTCTCCATTGATCCACAGTAACATTTTAACCCAAACGTACACAAACACGTCTCTTCTGTGTTGTGTGTGTGTGTGTGGATGGGGGTGGGAGCAGGGGTGTAAAAGTGTTGGTCTTCATTTTAATGTGTATTCACAACAATGTGGGGGTGGACAGTGTGTGTAAGTGTGTATGTGTGTGCGTGCGTGTGTGTGTACATGAGTACGTGCATGGACGCGTGCGTATGTGTGTGTGTGTGTGTGCGCGTGCACATATGTGTGCTGTGTGCGTGTGTGTGTGTGGTGTGTGTGTGTGTGTGTGTGTGTGTGTGTGTGTGTGTGTGTGCGTGCATGCGTGGTGGTGCGCGTGTTGTGTTGTGTGGCGTGCATGCGCATGCGTGTGTGCGCATGCGTGCATGTGTTGTGTGTGTGCGTCGTGGTGTGCGATGCGTGGTGGCATGCGTGCATGTGTGTGTGCTGCGTGCATGCGCACGCGTGTGGCGCGTGTGTGTGGTATGTGTGTATGGTCGTGAAGTGGCACCTGCCATGTGTGTGTGTGTGTGTGTGTGTGTGTGGCGATCTGTATGTGTGTGCTTGCACCTGCACACACGTATGTAGTGTGTGTGTGTGTGTGAGTCAAAGTGTGTATGTGTGTATGTATGTGTGTGTGTGTGTGTGTGTTTATTCATTTTGTTTTTATTCATTTATTCTTTTATATCGAGGATAATGGAATAGCAATCATATGCTTTTTTACATCCAGTTCCCCTGTATATGCAGTTTTGTAAATATCTGTTCCTACCATCACACGATGGCCTACTCTTACAGAAAGCAGTGTGTGGTGTGTGTGTGTGTGTGTGTGTGTGTGTGTGTGTGTGTGTGTGTGTGTGTGTGTGTAAGGAGGGGGTATATGTCTATCTGTGTGTTCGAGTGGTCATGTCCTCTGACTGGGTTTTCCCCCACCAAGCCCATATTGATATTTATTTTATTACTGTGTGTGTGTTTATCTATGTATTCTTTTACATGTGTAGACTTTTACATGCCATTGTAGATGCAAACAGGGCAACTTTGAAGACAATAATCAAGTGCAGAGTTTCTTCTGTCACAGTGCACAAAATCTTTGTAAATGGCAGCATAAACAATTCCGTTGTAAACCCAGCACTTGCCCGACACCTATCTCAGTTACTTCCCCTGCTGGGGTTGCTCTCCCAGCCACATGAGCAGAGCCACCTTTTAAAAAAAAAATTCCTGTCTTCATATGTACAGGTTTTCCTATCAGAGTCACTTTTTTCTACATAATTTTGCAAAGGACAACTCCCTTTTGCCATGGTTTCTTTTCCGTGCACTAAACTATGTGTAAAACACTGACCTCAGTTTATCAGCTAATCCAAAAAACTAGCACCCAAACTGACACTCATGGTCTACTGTACAGGGAAAAGTTTTAGGCCCTAACAGGATTTGAACCACAGCACACTTCGACCAAGACTTTTCATTTTCTAGATAGACACTTACCTCTAGACCACTGATTCAGTCTCCTACACCAACTATCAAGCTAGAAGCCATTTTTTCAACATCAGTGCTAGACACTGATCAATATGCTATTCTGCTCCCAGGGTTAAAAATAGAAATAAGAATCATCATAATCATAATGATAATAACAATGATAATAATAATAATAATAATAATAATAATAATAATAATAATAATAATAATAATAATAACTTACTGCCTCCTACATTCATTTTCTATTATTCAAGCCACCATTGTTCATTTTCTGTTTTCACTGTCCATCTGTAATGTTTTAAGAATCGGCCATTGTATTCAGGCCTGAACTCACTCACTGCACTGACACAATGAAGGCATGTCGGGATACAATCCAGTACCCCCACGCATTTATCTGCAAAGCAGTTTCGTGTTTGTGTGTGTAGTTCTTTTTTTTAGATGCTCAGTTTAGGGGAGGGGGAACAGGCCTGTGTTTGCATGTTGAAACACACACAGTGGTCTATTGTCCAATGCATGCCCGTGCTCATACACATACCTACACATGTGTGTGCATGCACACGACTTTAATTATTTGGGTTCGAGCTCAGGACTGACCCCCACCAAGAGACCTGTTCAGGAGGATTTTTCCTCTGGAGTTAACATCAGTATTGACGTCATTGACCCCATGCACTCAGGGACAGGATGTAAAAAATGCACACGACTGGTTAACTATTCTCTTTGAAACAAAAAAACAAGAAAAATCAATGAATAATTCAACCTCTGCTTTTCTTTTCTAAATTGATTAAATCTCTCTCTCTCTCTCTCTCTCTCTCTCTCTCTCTCTCTCTCTCTCTCTCTCTCTCTCTCTCTCTCTCTCTCTCTCTATTTGCTGATGACACTACCATACATACAAGCCATAATGACATTGACTCTCTTGCAACCATAATACAACAAAGCTGTAATGATCTTGTCAAATGGACAGAACTGAACCACATGTCTATTCATCCCCAAAAAACAAAATGCATGCTTATCACCACCAGACAAAAGTGACAAAATTTACCTCATAAACAGTTTCCAATCCATATAAAAAAAGAAGCAATCGAACAAACCTCTCATCACAAAGTTCTAGGAGTAACAATCAATGAAAATCTCACCTGGTTCTACCACATATCTCACCTATGCAAATACTTGTCCCAAAGAGTATACCAGTTGACTAAAATTAAACACTTCCTTGACTACCATTCAAGGAAATTATTCTTTGAAGCTTATATACAATCCTCAATAGACTATGCCTCAACCCTATGGGATTCTGCCAGTGCAAACACTATGAAACCCTTATTAAGTCTGTATGAACGTGCTCTCAAACTTATCCTCCTGAAGAAAACAACCTTACTCAAAGTGGATTATACTCAGTTAAGTATTCTCCCCCTACAACAAAGACTAAAATATAACAAATGCATCCTGATGTTTAAGATAATGGCAGGAACTGCCCCCACATCCCTAAGAGATAAGTTCCCAATGAATCATGCCAGAAATACTGAAAAGCCAAGTGTCCCAATCCCAAGAATAGACTTGTACAAGTCTAGTTTACTATACTCGGGCTCTGTACTGTGGAACTCCCTTCAGATTCAATTAAACAGCACCAATCATTGACGACCTTCAAAAATCACCTTCTAATCCACTTGATGCATCAAAACTAATGAACCAGTCCTCACCCTGCTGGATATATATAATTCTCCCCCTTTTCTCTCTTCCTCTGTGTGTGTGTGTGTGTGTGTAAATATTTTTATATGTATCTTATCATTGTGTAGTTGTAATTGATTTCAAAGAGTATATTTTTAATATTTTATTTTTTGTATCACATTTGTCATATGGTATATTTTTTATATATGCATAACTAGATAGATAGATAGTATAAAGTGATGATATTATTGGTCAGTTGATAATTGTACGCAACACTACCTGGCTTAAAATGTACTGTGTACCTTCTCTCTCTCTCTCTCTCTCTCTCTCCTCTCTCTCTCTTCTCTCTCTCTCTCTCTCCTCTCTCTCTCTCTCCTCTCTTCTCTCTCTCTCTCTCTCTCTCTCTCTCTCTCTCTCTCTCTCTCCTCTCTCTCTCTCTCTCTCTCTCTCTCTCTAACAAACAACAACAAACAACAATCAGCCATCTTCCAAATCAAACATAATCAAAGACATTTCTAGTGAAAAACTTAACAATCACTTCGTCAATGTTTCCTCTAACGTAATTAGCAATGATAATTCAAAGTCCAATGACCTCAATGAATTAAAACATTACTGCCAAGAAAAGCATATTCCTTCTAAACTTCACATACGTTTCATATCTGTTTCAGAGGTCTATAACTATCTAACTCACCTCAAACAATCAAGAACACGTGGTCTTGATGGAATAGACAGCAAAATACTAAAACTATCAGCCCCAGTTATCACTGACACCCTAACACATATATATAACCTTTGTCTTGACAAAAACTACTTCCCTAATGCCTTCAAATGTGCTAAAGTGATACCCATCTACAAGTCTGGTGATACTTCTGACCCATCAAACTATAGGCCAATCTCTATTATACCTATGCTCTCAAAGCCCCTGGAAAAACATATAAATAAGCACCTAGTCCATCATATAGATATCAACAACCTACTTCACCCTAATCAGTCTGGATTTAGACAAAATCATTCATGCCACACGGCACTGACTAGTCTTGTAGACAATTGGCTATCAAACATTAACGACAATAAATTTTGTGGAGTATTATTTATAGATTTCAAAAAGGCATTTGATACGATTGACCACAAACTTCTTCTCAAAAAGCTAAATCTATATAGCATCTCTACAGAAACCCTAGGACTACTTAATTCCTATCTCACAAACAGGCAACAATGTGTCTCAATAGCTACATCCACATCCAAACTGAAGCCCATTCATTATGGAGTACCACAAGGATCCATACTAGGGCCAATTCTCTTTTCATTATATATAAATGACCTTCCTCTACACATCAAATCTAAATGTGAACTATTTGCAGATGACACAACCATACATACGAGTCATAACGACATTGACTTTCTTGCAACTATATTACAAAAAAGCACTGATGACCTTGTCAAATGGACAGAACTGAACCACATGACAATACATCCAAAAAAACCAAAATGCATGCTTATCACCACCAGACAAAAGCGACAAAATTTATCTCTTAAACTGTTTCCCATCCAGATCAATAAGGAGGCAATTGAACAAATCTCTCATCACAAAGTCCTAGGAGTAACAATCGATGAAAATCTTAGCTGGTTCTACCACATCTCTCACCTATGCAAGTATTTATCACAAAGAGTATACCAGTTGACTAAAATTAAACACTTTCTTGACCTTCACTCAAGGAAATTATTTTTTCAAGTTTATGTACAATCCTCAATAGATTATGCTTCAACCCTGTGGGATTCTGCCAGTGCAAACACTTTGAAACCGTTGTTAAGCCTGCATAAACGTGCTCTTAAACTCGTCCTTTTGAAGAAAACAACCTTACTAGAAGTAGATTATACTCAGTTAAATATTCTTCCCCTA
>CM060320.1:465254-486142 GCA_030674155.1 Stramonita haemastoma
TAATGATAGTGGGATTGCTATGTTGGAAGAATATTTAGCTGATTGTGTGGTTGCTTTGGATGAAGTTGATATAATATTGTGTGGAGACTTAAACAGTAGGACATCAAACTTTTCTTGCCATCATGTGGCAGATGATTTTATTTCAGAGCTCCAAAGCAAAAGCATGTCTCTTAGTGGTAATTGTTATTCTGAAGATTCTGTTATAAATAATTATGGTAAATTATTATTGAATATGTGTACTATATTTAGTTTACAAATTCTGAATGGTGTATGTAATGGTGATCAGCAGGGTTGCTATACATACATTTCTGATGGAGGATGCAGTGTTAATGATTATTTTTTAGTGTCAGATGATTTTTCTCTCAGATTTTTGACTCATGCCGTTTGTTTGTTGCTGAACGTTCTGATTCAGATCACCTTCCTGTGGAATTACATATTAATCCATTGTATAAAACTTATGTAACAGCCGAAGAGCCATCTGTTGTGGAAAAGTTTGTGTGGGATGAAAACAAACTCTCAGCTTATAAAGATAATCTTTGTGAGGAAAACATGTGTGTAACTTTTTTAAATGCCTTACAGATGATTGATGAGAACATTAATGAAGCTCTAGATTTGTTCAATAGTTGTATAAAGTCCAGTGCTGAATGTATGAAGAAACAGGTACATGTAAAAAAAGGTTTATCAAATGCAACATGGTTTGATAATGAATGTAAAAGTATGAAGTACAGGGTCAGAAAATTATTAAAACTTACCAGGAAAACGTTAAAGAACAAAGACAGAAACTTGTACTGTGTTTTAAGAAGGGAATATAAATACATGCTAGAAAGGAAAAGGAAACAGTATAATATGACATTACTTGCAGACATGGTGTCTTCAATCTCTTCTCAAGTCCAGTTCTGGAAAAGTATTAAGAAGGCATCATTTAGAAATAGTCAGCCAAAGAATAGTATATCAGTTGACAGTTGGTTTCAACATTTCAAAACCTATTTGGAGAAAGACTCATCAGACAACTCCATGAATACTAATGTTGACTATGATGAAAGTGAGGAAGATTTTGATCGTCCAATATCTAAAGGTGAAATATATTGGGCACTTAGAAAACTAAAGAATGATAAAGCAGCAGGTCCTGATCAAATCATCAGAGAATTGCTAAAAATGGAGGTGAAGACATTGTACTTTTCCTTTTAAAATTATTCAACAAAATCTTTGAGGATGGCCTTTTCCCAGATAACTGGACTGAATCTATAATCCTAACATTACACAAAAAGGGCAATGTTGATAACCCTAATAACTACAGGGGAATTTCTCTTAGTGATATAAGTAGTAAGTTGTATAGTACTATCATTAATAATAGTTACAGGAATGGGTTATGAAAAATGATATTACAGGTGAACACCAAGCTGGTTTCAAGAGAGGATATTCCACTATAGATCATATGTTTACTCTGCTTGCGTTTGTACAGAAACAGTTTGCTCTTAACCGTAAGCTCTATGTGGCATTTATTGATTTTGAAAAGGCATTTGATTCTGTTAATAGAAACTTGTTGTGGCCTATTCTCCTAAAAAATGGTGTGAAGGGTAAATTATTACGATGTTTGAGAACCATGTATCAGAATGTCAGAAGCAGAATAAGATGTGGTACTAAACTGACTGATATAATATACTGTACCACTGGTGTTAAACAGGGTGATGTATGTAGCCCTTTACTGTTTTCGGTTTTTATTAACAAGTTAGCCAGAGAAGTCATCAATAATGGTAAACATGGTGCCACTTTCCCCCACGATGCCACAGAATTATCTATTCTCCTACTTGCTGATGATGTTATCCTGCTATCTGAAACAGTTGTTGGCTTACAAAAGCAGTTAAATAGCTTGAGCAGTGCTGCAGTGGCACTTGATCTTAAGGTTAATCTGAATGTAGTATTCAGAAAAGGTGGTCATTTAGCTGCTCATGAAAAATGGTTGTACAATGGAAAAGTCATGCCTGTGATTAATGTATATAAATACTTAGGAATCTGTTTTTCTACAAAGCTTAGTTTCACAACTGCATGTAAAGATCTGGCAAATCGAGGTAAACAAAGTTTGTTATTGGTTTTGAGAAAATTATGAATATTGAATAATAACTCCTTTGATTTGTTCATTAAGATATTTGATGCCCAAATACAACCCACTGTGTTATATGGTGCAGAAATTTGGGGTTTGGATGCAGCTGCAACACATTGTGAATCGGTGCACCTCTTTGCTTTAAAACAGTTTCTAGGCTTAGATAGACGTACGCCCAATAATCTTGTGTATAGTGAAACTAATAGATATCCTCTTTCCATTAATGCTGCTGTAAGATGTATTAGATACTGGATTAAGATTCTATATATGGATGAGAACAGGCTACCTTTTAAGTCTTACAAGATGCTTTATGATCTAGACCTCAAAGGGAAAAACAACTGGGTTACACAAATACACACCTGTTTATGTGAACTCGGTTTTGGATTTGTTTGGCTTAATCAAGGTGTTGGAAATTGTAGAGAATTTATAAACGCTTTCAGGCAAAGACTGATTGACTGCTGATGGCAGCAATGGAATGACCATATACAAACCAGTGAAAGATATCAAATGTATAGACAATTTATAAGTACTCATGATATCAAACCCTATCTCAAGCTTGATATGGACATTCATTTGAAAAGAATTATGTCTAAATTTAGACTTGGTGTATCCAATATAAATGTTCATAAATTCAGATACAGAGGATATAATGTTGATGACCCTAGGTTACTATGCCCATTATGTAAGCAAGCACCTGAAGATGAAGTACATTTTGTGTTATGCTGTCCAGTGTTAGAGGCTGTTAGGCAGAGTAAAATATAGTAGGCAGGCTAATTCTTTTAGACTCTGTTTACTCATGGCATCAAGTCAGCCTGAAGTTGTGCGCAGCCTCACTTTATATTTGTGTAAAGCTTTCAGAATAAGAGATATTTTATTATCGTAAGTCATATCTTTGTAACTGATGTTGCTGCTGTATAATAATTCCTTTTGTTGTTATTACTGTTGTCTTAATCCAACAACAAAATACCAAAGCAGTTTGGCAACCCCCTTCATGTATGGGCCAATGGCCTTTTTGTGAATAAAGTTTTCGAGATCGAGTTCGAGTTCGAGTTCGAATTCGAATTTGAGTTCTCTCTCTCTCTCTCTCTCTCTCTCTCTCTCTCTCTCTCTCTCTCTCTCTCTCTCTCTCTCTCTCTCTCTCTCTCTCTCTCTCTCTCTCTCTCTCTCTCTCTCTGGCGATACTTCTGATCCTTCAAACTATAGGCCCATCTCCATTATATCGATCCTTTCAAAACCACTGGAAAAACATATGAATAAACACTTAGTCCGTCATACAGAAATCAACAACTGACTTCATCCTAATCAGTCTGGATTTAGAATAAAGCACTCGTGTCATACAGCACAAACCAGTCTTGTAGATAATTGGCTATCAAACATCAATGACAATAAATTTTGTGGAGTATTATTTGTTGATTTCAAAAAAGCATTTGATACAATTGACCACAAACTTCTCATTAAAAAGCTAAACCTGTATAACATTTCTACAAAAACACTAGGACTACACGATTCATATCTTACAAATAGACACCAGTGTGTCTCAATAGCTACATCAACATCCAAACTAAAGCCCATTCATTATGGAGTACCACAGGGATCCATATTGGGCCCTATTCTCTTTTCATTATACATTAATGACCTTCCTCTACATATCAATTCCAAATGTGAACTATTTGCAGATGACACAACCATACATACGAGCCATAATGACATTGACTATCTCACAACCTTATTACAAAAAAGCACTGACGACCTTGTCAAATGGACTGAACTGAACCACATGTCTATCCATTCCCAAAAAACAAAATGCATGCTTATCACTACCAGACAAAAGCGACAAAATTTACCACATAAACTATTTCCAATTCACATAAAAAAGGAAGCAATCGAACAGACCTCTCACCACAAAGTTCTAGGAGTGACAATTGATGAAAATCTCAGCTGGTTCTACCACATATCTCACCTATGCAAATACTTGTCCAAAAAAGTCTACCAGTTGATTAAAATTAAACACTTTCTCGATTTCCATTCAAGGAAACTGTTTTTTCAAGCTTATATACAATCCTCAATAGACTATACTGCAACCCTGTGGGACTCTGCCAGTGCAAATATCATGAAACCATTACTAAGTCTGTATAAACATGGTCTCAAACTGGCCCTTCTGAAGAAAACAACCTTGCTAGAAGGGGATTATACTCAGTTAAATATCCTTCCCCTACACCAAAGACTAAAATATAACAAAGGCATCATGATGTTTAAGATACTGACAGGAAATGTCCCCACATCCTTAAAAGACAAATTCCCAATGAATCATTCCAGAAATACCGTAAAGCCACGTGTCCCAATCCCAAGAATAGACTTGTTCAAAACTAGTTTACTATACTCAGGCCCGACGCTATGGAACTCCCTCCCTGACTCAATCGTCCTTCAGATGAGACTTTAAACCGAGGCCCCGTGTGCGAATGCACGCAGAACATCTTGCGCACATGTTAAATCCTGTTCCGCTTTTCGTAAGAGTAGGCCATCGTGTGCCGGTGGGAACAGTTGACAAGATTTACAAAACTGCATGCACACGGGACCGGATGAAAAAAAGCACATGATTGCTTATTCTGTTATCCTCAATATAAAAGAATAAATGAATAAATAAATAAATAAATAAATAAATAAATAAATAATTAAACAGTATCAATCATCAACAACCTTCAAAAGTCACCTTCTAATCTACTTGATGAATCAAAAATAACAAACCACACTTCTCCCCTCTCCAACTATCTGCCCTCTCCCTCCTCACTTCTCTCTGATTATGATGATCTTATGACTATAATCATAAGACTAAGTGAGAGGTGTGTGTGTGTGTGTGTGTGTGTGTGTGTGTGTGTGTGTGTGTGTGTGTGTGTGTGTGTGTGTGTCTGTGTGTGTCTGTGTCTGTGTGTGTGTGTGTGTGTGTGTGTGTGTGAGTTGGGTTTTTTTTGTTCAAAAACTTGTGCTTTATGGGACTTGTTTTGATAATAGATGGTGGGATTGATGTTCTCAGTCATTTAACCTCATCATATTCTCATGTTTGCTCTTTAATTATTGCGCCTTTTTTTGTGTGTTGCTTTGATTGGTTTTTGTTTGTTTTTTTGTACTCAAATCAAATTCTTCATTGATTCTTACTTCATATTTTCGTTTCTGAATGAGTGTCTTTTTATAACATTACCTTAATATTGTATCTCTGTCTTATTTCTTACCTGTTGATGTTGTTCTTTCTCACCCTTTATCAAAATCTTATGTTTTATGGGACATATTTTGATGATAGATGGTGGTGGATTGATGTTTTCAGTCATCTAACCTCATCATATTCTCATGTTTGATTTATAATCATTGCCCCTTTTTGTTTGTTTGTTTGTTTGTTTGTTTGTTTTTTTATTACTTTTTTTGTTTTTTTTTTATTTATTTATCATTATTTTTTGTTTCTTTGTTTGTTTGTTTGTTTATTATTCAAATCAAAATCATCACTGATTCTTACTTCTTATTTTCGTTTCTGAATGAGTGCCTTTTTTTTTTTTATAACATTACCTTAATATTGTATCTCTGTCTTATTTCTTACCTGTTGTTTGATACTTGGTATGGTTTGCTCTTGGTAATTGGATCATTATAATTGTTTTTGTTTTAGTTGAGGCTGTCTTTTTATCTTGATGTTATCCTTGAAAGGGGCGGGGACTGGATGTAAAAAAGCACATGTGTGCTTATCTATTATCCTTAGATAAAAGAATTTTGCCTTGCCTTGCCTTGCCTTGCCTTGCCTTGCCTTGCCTTGCCTTCTCTCTCTCTCTCTCTCTCTCTCTCTCTCTCTCTCTCTCTCTCTCTCTCTCTCTCTCTCTCTCTCTCTCTCATATTTGATCTTTAATTATTGTGCCTTTTTTTCTGTTTTGTTTTCTTTTGTTTGTTTGTTTGTTGTTGTTGTTTCTTGTTTTTTTTTGTTTTTTGTTTATATTCAAATCAGAGTTATCATTGATTCTTATTTCTATTTTCGTTTCTGAATGAGTGCCTTTTATAACATTACCTTAATATTGTATCTCTGTCTTATTTCTTACCTGTTGTTTGATACTTGGTATGGTTTCTTGCGCTTGGTATTTGTATCACTATAATTGTTGTTTAGTTGAGGCTATCCTTTTATCTTGATGTTATCCCTGAAAAGGGTGGGGACTGGATGTAAAAAAGAACACGAGTGCTTATCTATTATCCTCGAATAAAATAATTTTGCCTTGCCTTACCTTGCCTTGCCTTGCCTTGTCTCTCTCTCTCTCTCTCTCTCTCTCTCTCTCTCTCTCTCTCTCTCTCTCTCTCTCTCTCTCTCTCTCTCTCCCACAATGGTCTTTGACCATCTTCTCATTGATGGGAAGAAAGTTTTTCTGAAAGACTTTCAGTCGCCTGCACAGGACAAATAGGAGGGAGGCCGGTCCACTTTTGAAATTATTTGTTCCCATGTGAATGATTTTACTGGGAGTCAAATTAAGGTGGCACCGCCTTCTTGTCCTATAGCTAGGTCAGTAAGGGAACACACGCATTTAGATCATGATAGGGATACTGAGCGCTCATCCGACAGTTTGCACGTGCCAGATAACACTGGGTCAGAAGCAAAGCAGCCTTTTTCATTCCTGACCTGGAATGTAAATGGTTTAATGCCCAAACTTGCAGATCAAGATTTTATTTCGTACATTTCTCGTTTTGACTTTGTTTGTTTGATTGAAACATTTATGGATGAGTGTGAGCAAAACTTTTTTCCCGGTTTTAAGATATTCTGCAAACATGCTGTAAAACTGTCTGTCAAGGGGAGACGATCGGGGGGGTATCATTTGTTTGATTAAAAATGAATTCACTCCCTTTTTGAAAAGTATGGAAATTAATGAACATGTACATGCTTGTGTGTTTCTTATTGGCAAAAGTTTGTTTGGTTTAGATAAAGATGTTTTGTATGTGTGTTCCTATGTCCCACCTGAGTGTTCACCTTTTTATGCTCATTTTGACATAGATAACGGAATTAGTATGTTGGAAGAATGTTTGATTGATTGTACAATAACAAATGATGTTTACATTATGTTGTGTGGGGATCTTAATAGTAGAACATCCAATATTTCGTATCAGGAATCGTCAGTCAGTGGAAATGCTGATTTGCAATGCCAAAGCC
This sequence comes from Stramonita haemastoma, assembly GCA_030674155.1. NCBI lineage: Eukaryota > Metazoa > Mollusca > Gastropoda > Neogastropoda > Muricidae > Stramonita > Stramonita haemastoma. The sequence continues at coordinate 472,523 of CM060320.1, forward strand.
AGTCGTTAATATACAAGCGATGCTCTCATGACACATCTTTAAATAATTATGGTAAGCTTTTGTTGAACATGTGCACCACTTTAGACCTATGTATTTTGAATGGGTTATGTCAGGGTGACCTTCAGGGTCGCTATACATATATTTCAGATTCAGGGTGTAGTGTCAACGATTATTTTATTCTTTCAAATGATTTATTGTGTCTTGTTTTTGAATCCTGTGAATTGTTGATTGATGAAAGAATAGATTCTGATCATATGCCTGTGATCGCCAAAATAGTATTTCCATATGAAAATAAAGTTAGTGTTGATGAAAACATAGATGATACAGGTATGGTGATTGAAAAATTTATCTGGTGTGATGACTATGCTGCTACATAGAACAATATGCTGTGTCAGGAAAATATTCAAGGTAAACTGGAAGGTGCTATGAATTTAATTGATGTTGATATTAATGATGCATTACAGTTATTTAATGAATGCATAAGGGATAGTGCTATGTGTATGAAGAAGAGCATATATAGTGATAAAAGTAAGATTCGAAATGATTGGTATGATAGAGAGTGTGAGATTAGTAAAAAGAATGTGAGAAAATTATTGAGAATGAGTCGAAAGTCATTGACAGATGAAGATAGGCAGAAATACACTGTTGCAAGACGTGAGTATAAAAATTTATTAAAAAGAAAAAAGAAAGAGTTTAATACTGCAATGTTGGATAAACTTCTCACGTCAGTTAAGAGTCAAAAAGATTTTTGGGATAATGTTCGAAAAGTTTCATTCAAAAGAAAACAGAAAAGAGCTAATATTAGTGTTGAGAAGTGGTTTCAACATTTCAAATCTTTATTAGAAACAGACGTTAGTAATGATACTTTAAATGAAGATATAATTGATGATGGTGGTGATGATTACATGAACCGTCCCATCTCAAGAGAAGAAGTATTACTTGCCATAAGAAAGCTGAAAAGTCGGAAAGCAGCAGGACCAGATGCAATTATTGGTGAATTATTCAAATATTCAAATGAATATATAGTGGATTTCTTTGTAAAATTGTTTAATACACTGTTTGAGACTGGTCAGTTCCCTGAAAATTGGACAGAGTCTATTGTTTTACCATTATATAAGAAAGGAAACGTTAATGATCCTAATAATTATAGGGGTATTTCACTTAGTGATATAAGTAGCAAAATTTTTAGTTCCATTATTAACAGAAGACTACAGGAATGGATAGAAGAAAATAACATTACTGGAGAATGTCAGGCAGGATTTAAAAGGGGGTATTCTACTTTAGATCATATGTTTACGTTATTAGCATTGATACAGAAACAGTTTTCATGCAACCGTAAGTTATATGTAGCTTTTATCGATTTCGAAAAAGCCTTTGACTCCATTAACAGAAATTTACTTTGGCCGATTTTGGTAAAAAATGGTATTAGAGGTAAACTCCACACATGTATAAAAAGAATGTATGAAGATATAAAATTTAAAGTAAGATGTGGTTCTAAATTGACAGATTTCATTAGATGCACAGCCGGAGTCAAGCAAGGAGATGTGTGCAGCCCTGTTTTATTTTCACTTTTCATAAATGAATTAGCATTACAAGTAATTAATAATGGAAAACATGGTGCAGTTTTGTCACATGATGCGTTTGAGTTGTTCATTCTGCTATTAGCTGATGACGTAGTGCTGTTATCAGAGACTATTGTGGGGCTTCAAAATCAGTTAAATAATTTGTATCATGCTGCTTTTTCACTTCAATTAAAAGTAAATATGAAGAAAAGTAACATCATTGTGTTTCGTAAGGGAGGTTATTTGGGTATGCGAGAAAGATGGACATACAATGGTAATCTGCTACCTGTAGTTAATGTTTATAAGTACTTAGGGATATTGTTTTCTACACGTCTGAGTTTTACTGCTGCTTGTAAGGACCTTTCTAGTAGGGCAAAGAATGCATTGGTATATATTATGCAAAGATTGTACACACTTAATAATAATTCTTTTGGGCTATTAATGAAACTATTCGACTCACAGGTTCAACCTGTTCTTCAGTATGGTTCAGAATTATGGGGATTGGACAAAGCAGCAGTTCATTGTGAATCTGTTCATTTGTTTGCAATAAAGAAGTACTTAGGAGTTGATAGACGTACACCTAATGACATCGTTTATGGTGAAACTGATAGATATCCTTTGTACATTAATTCTGCAGTTAATTGTATTCGTTATTGGATTAAGTTGCTACAAATGGAAGATCTAAGATTACCATATAAGGCATACAAAATGTTGTATAATTTAGATGTAATAGGTAAGAAAAATTGGGTATCAAGTGTGCGTATCTGTTTAAATGAAAATGGGTTCGGAGATGTGTGGTTGAATCAAGGTGTGGGTGATGTTCATGTGTTCATTAAAGTCTTTCGTCAACGACTGATTGACTGCAGGTGGCAGAACTGGAACTATCATATTAACAATAGCCAAAGGTTTGACTTTTATAGAACATATTGTAATGGTCATGATTTAAAATGCTATTTAGAACTTGATATGAATCGACAATTGAAATACATCACAGCAAAATTTAGACTTGGTATATCTGATTTGAATGTACATCGTTTAAGATATAGAACCCATAATGATCTGGATTTGTCATGTCCATTATGTAATGTGTCAAAGGAAGATGAAGTCCACTTTGTTCTTTGCTGCCAACAATTACATAACCTTAGAGTAAAATTTATTCAACCAAAGTATTATAGGGAACCTTGTTTGTTTAAATTGAATTTGTTAATGTCTTGTACACATCCTGAAGTTATACATAACTTTTCTCTATTCTTGTACAAGGCTTTCAAACTTAGAGAAATAGTCACTTCATAAGTCAGTGTGCTTAATGATCAAATGATTTTTCACTATATTTATCATACCATGTCTTGTATTGTTCACATTCCCCTTCATAAGGGGCTAAGGCCTATATGAATAAACTATCTGCGTCTGCGTCTGCGTCTGCGTCTCTCTCTCTCTTGCTCTTTCTCACCCTTTATCAAAATCTTATGTTTTATGGGACATATTCTGATGATAGATGGTGATGGATTGATGTTTTCAGTCATCTAACCTCATCATATTCTCATGTTTGATCTATAATCATTGCGCCTTTTTTTTGTTTTGTTTTTTGTTTGTTTGTTTTTGTTTTGTTTTGTTTTGTTTGTTTTTTTGTTTTTGTTTTTGTTTTGGCTTTTTTTTGTTTTTGTTTCTTTGTTTGTTTGTTTGCTTGTTTATTATTCAAATCAAAATCATCATTGATTCTTACTTCTTATTTTCGTTTCTGAAAGAGTGCCTTTTTTATAACATTACCTTAATATTGTATCTATGTCTTATTTCTTACCTGTTGTTTGATACTTGGTGTGGTTTGCTCTTGGTAATTGGATCATTATAATTGTTCTTGTTTTAGTTGAGGCTGTCTTTTTATCTTGATGTTATCCCTGAAAGGGGCGGGGACTGGATGTAAAAAAGCACATGAGTGCTTATCTATTATCCTCGAATAAAAGAATTTTGCCTTGCCTTGCCTTGCCTTGTCTCTCTCTCTCTCTCTCTTTGATGTGCTTTGATGTCGCACATGTAGCTCTCACATGATGGTCACGTATTGGCTTACTGTTGATAAAGACGTGTTGCGTTGTGACATTTTGCTTTTTTGTCTATTCGCGACGGGATATTGCGCATTAGCAACTTACCTTTGTATGACCGGTGTGTCTGGTTTGGCGCTTTTGATAGTTTTCATTATCTTGTTGAATTGGCTTATTACTATCAGTATTACCTTTTTCAACTCCATTACATTATTAACATTTGAAGTTTCAATTTAGCTTTATCTCATCGCATTTGTTTGCATTCTTGTTCACCTTTATTGTGTTATTTCCCCATCCCTTACTCCTTGACTAAGCCCTTGCTCCAATTTAGTTTTGGCAAGAGTTTTTGTTCATATTGAAATATAACTGTGATTTGTGTATGTTGTATAGCGGAATTATTGAATATAGTTATTGATATGCCAGGGACTCGTGACAGTTGGCCGTCAGCAGATGGTCTCAGAATAGGATTTCTAAATGTCAATCATATTATTAACAAAATGTCCGATGTTTCTCATATTCTATCAAATTCACACACAAATTTTTATATATTTGGTTTTGCGGAATCCCGATTATCTGAACACATTTCTAATAATGAACTTGCTATTTCTGGTTAACAGATAATCTGCAAAGATCCTCTCCAACAAAAGGAAATGGGCTTTCTTATTTATTTACACGAAAACATCCACTACAAACGAATTGAATCACTTGAAAATTATTGTTTAGAATCAGTTTGGATTGATATATCCTTGAAAAAAACCTAAACCAATCCTTGTCGGTTTTATTTATAGAAATCCAAAAGAACTTATTGACTGGCATGACAAGTTCACTTTAATGATGGAGGAAGCTTCACTACTCTCAGAGGAAATTATCCTATTAGGTGACTTCAATATAGATTTGTTAAAAACTAACCACAATTGGATACAAACTTATGACTCCTTTCATCTGACACAGTTAATTGATAAACCTACAAGAATCACTGACACATCCAAAATGCTGATTGACCACATTTATACAACTTCACCAAATCATATAATAGAAGTATGTTGCCCTGCCTTTGGTTGTTGTGACCACCTTCTAGTGTGCTTAACATGGTCAAAAAAGGGTATAAAGATTCCTAAGAACAATCATAAGATCATTAAATATAGATGCTTATCCTATTTTGACAAAAATGCATTTTTATTAGATTTACTCAATTCTCCTTTATCCTTGGTCTATCAGTTTAAGAGCCCTGATGAAGCATTTGAGGTATGGTACCACAGTTTTCTCAATGTCTACAATGTGCATGCACCCATTAAAAGTAAGCGCATCAAGAGCAATCCAAAAGTACCATGGATAACTGAGGAGTTAGAAAATGCCATAAAATTAAGAAATCAACTATCAGTTACAGGAACCAGGGAAGAATATAAAGAACAGCAAAATATAGTTAACAATATGAAACACTTAAGTAAAATAAAAAGTACTTCCAACAGCTCGTATACTCTAAGTCAGACAATAAATCTGTTTGGAAAGCAATTAACTATTTGACAAATAAAACTGTAACATCTCAAAGTTCATCGCTCAAAGATATATCCGTTGACGATATTAATGCCCATTTCTGCAATATTTCCTCCTCTACAGTATCAATAGACAAATCACATCTTAACAAGCTAGAAACATTAAAACATTGCTGTAGATATAAACATTTTATCAAATTTAGATATCCCTCTTATGTGTATTAATGATGTTTGCAATTCCCTTACTCATTTGAAACAGACAAATACGAAAGGCCTTGATGGCATTGATGGCAAAATTCTAACAATAGCTGCCCCATTATCGCAGAATCTCTTACATACATTTATAATTTATGCATTTCTGCTAACACCATTCCTAAAGCTTTTAAAACTGCCAAAGTTATACCTATCTTTAAATCTGGTGGCCGTTCAGATCCCTCCAATTATAGACCAATCTCTATCCTATCCATATTATCAAAACCTTTAGAGAATCACATCAATAAACATATTCTCCACCACTTAAACTGATATAATTTGTTCCATCCTAATCAATCTGGTTTCAGAGCTAACCATTCCTGTCAAACTGCTTTGACAAGCTTAGTTGATCAATGGCTTACTAATATCAATAACAACAAAATTACTGGAGTTATTATAGTAGACTTTGCTAAGGTGTTTGATGTGATTGACCACACTCTGTTACTAAAAAAACTTAAAATATATGGTCTGTCAGGTAGTGCTGTCAAACTCATGTCATCATTTCTTTCTGAAAGAAAACAAGTCGTTTCTGATAAAGGTAAGACATCGGCAGTACTGTCCAATAACTATGGCGTCCCCCAGGGATCTGTTTTAGGACCTATTCTTTTTTCTCTATATATAAACGACTTACCCTTATCTCTAAACACACAGTGCGAGTTATTTGCAGATGATACAATTGAATGAAGTTACATCTGGTCTGCAAGAAAGTATTCACTGCCTGCTTCAATGGTCAGAATTAAATCACATGAGTCTTCATCCCCAAAAAACTAAGTACTTAATTATAACAACTCGACAAAAGCGACACAATCTATCAAACAATTCTACGGCTATCTATATTAATAACAACAAAATTGATGAAGTAGACCATCATAAAATTCTTGGAATTACAATTGACAATAACCTTTCTTGGATGTACCATATCTCTGCATTATGCAAAAAAGTATCAAAATGTGTACACCAGTTATCTAAAATAAAGCATTTCTTAGACCTAAACGCTAGGAAAATGTTTTTCAATATATATATTATATCCCATATGAGTTATGCTTCAACGATTTGGGATTCGGCTAGCGCAAATGTTCTCAACCCATTATTCAGTATGCATAGACGAGCTCTAAAACTTGTTCTTTTAAAATCTTCATCATTAACCATTTCTGACTATAAAGCACTTGACATTCTTCCATTAAGATCCAAGCTTAAGCATAATAAGGCAGTGTTTATGTATAAAATCATGTCAATCAATGTCAATCGTCATGCCAATAAGATAATGGTGCCACTTCCAAGAATTGACTTATTTAAATCTACTCTCACATATTCTGGTGGTACACTGTGGAATGAGATATCAACCCTCAACCTTCACAAAGCTTGCAGTGTTTCTATTTTTAAAAAAGTCTATCACGTACATCTTATGGACAATATATCACTATTTTGATGAAATGGATTTTATTTTGTAACACCATTGATAACTAATACCATGTCATTTCAATCATGTGTAAGTATTATGTCAACTCTGAACCACCACCACCCAATACTTTTGTCCCCTCTTTATTCTTACCTCCTTCTCTTTCTCTACCCCCACCCTCCCCTCTCTACACCCCTCTCGCTCCAGGGTTGTCTTTTGTCTCTCTGTCTTCCTGCCTATCTCTCTGTCTGTTCTACTGTCTCCCTGTCTGTTCTATTTTTTTCACTTCTGTTGTCTGTCTCTGTCTCTGTCTCTCTCTCTGTATGTCTCTCTCTGTCTCTCTGTCTCTGTCTCTGTCTCTGTCTCTCTCTCTCTCTCTCTACCTCTCCCTCTCTACCTCACTCTTCCTCTCCCCCCTCTCTCTCCCATTCTTCTTTTCCCCCTTCCCCACCCCTTCTCTCCCCCCCACTATTATGTCTGTCTCCTATGTAAAGTGTTTCTGTTTCACTGAACTGTCTAGGTGCACATTATATTTCAGATTTATGATGAAACCTTTGTATAATCTTGTGTATGTAATGATTTTGCTCATTTGACATAAGTAGGTACTAACTTGCATAATTGTAGTTCTTGTTGTTTCCCTGATCCTTCTTTTTCTCTCCTCTTCCACCTCCTCTTGCTCCTCCTCTCCCTCTTTCCCTCTATTCTATATTTTTTCTTTTCTTTGTCCATTTCTTCTTACCGTCTTCAGGAGCTAAAAAAGATAATAACAGCCCACACCTCATTCCTCTCACTCCCTCCCTCTCTCTCTCTCTTTAAATGTTATAGCTTTATGCTCAAATCATACGATTGGTTGATTTATTCACTAAATTTTGATTTTCATAGCTTTATACTTGAATTACGCGATTGGATTGATTGGTTGATTGATTCACTTTTTTTTTTTTAAGAGGGCTGGATGAAAACAAGCCACCATTGTGCTTAATCTTTTCCCTCAATAAAAATGTTCATTCATTCATTCATTCATTCATTCATTCATTCATTCATTCTCTCTCCCTCTCTCTCTGGAGACAGATAGCCTAGTGGTCAGAACATTGCGCTGGCAATTTGACAACCTGGGTTTGAATCCAGTTTAGGATATTTTTCTCCTGGAGTTAACATCAGCGCTGACTTCACTCTCCCCAAAAATCCTTTGGATGAGACTTTAAACCAAGGCCCAGTGTGTGAACACAGCAGAACACCTTGCGCACACGTTAAATCCTGTTCCGCTTTTCGTAAGAGTAGGCCATCGTGTGCCAGTGGGAACAGATGACATTTACAACACTGCATACACACGGGGACCAGATGAAAATAAGCACAAGAGTGCTTATTCCATTATCCTCAATATAAAAGAATAAATCAATCAAATCAATCAATCAATCAATCAATCAATCTCCCTCTCTGGTTGACCTCATTAGGTTCTCATGTTTGTTCTTTATCTATTACTATTAGGGCTTCTTTTTCTTTTTTTAAAATAAAAATCATCATTTGTTCTTTATATTCGTTTTCTTAATGAGTGCATATTTATTACCTTAGTATAGTCTTCCTCTCCTAGTTTCTTGTCTATTGTGTGGCACTGGGTATAGTTTCTTGTTCCTGGTATTTCATTATTGTTAATGTTTAGTTAAAGAAGGTATTTTTTTTATCTTGATCTTTACAGAAGCCACTCCATTATGTTTGAAGCCACTTTATTATATTTCAAGCCACTTCCTTTTTTTTTAAAAGCTTTTCCATTATGTTTGATTTATGTTTGAAACCACTCCATTATATTTTTAGATGCTACAATATGATGGAAGCCAATGTAATTTCAGCCAGTTCATTACGATTGAAGCCACTTCATTCACCTTAAATCCATTTAATGATTGTTAAGTCACTTGAGTAGTCTAATTAATGCTCGAAGTGCAGAATGCGAGAGATAAGGCAAAGCAAATTCTTTCCTTCCCCCAAACTAGCTTTCTTAGGTCTTGGGAGCCTTCATGTTGCCACACATCCGGCGCCACACCTATCCAAGATGGTGGGAGAGAGTGTATGCATATAGTACGATATTGTCTTGGTGCCATGGGGTGTTTTACCGTGCCAAAATCGGGGTCCGACGGGACTGAAAACGGCTCTTTCGCTGGCATTTGTGCTCAAAACGGCACCTTTTTCGGGCGGAGGGTGGGTTTGCTTACGTGCACGCGCGCGCACACGCTGGTGTTTATCAGTTTGTTTGTTTGTGTGCGCACATGTGGCGGACACCCTGCATTTTGCTGTGCTGCATCATATTGCTGAATATTGTCATTTTTCTTGTGCCCAATGTTTGTTTTTGTCGTGTACACTTACCAGCTTTCCTTCCCACAAACTAGCTCTTTTAGCACTTGGGGGCCCTCATGTTGCCCCAAATCCGGCGCCACACCTATCCAAGATGGTGGGAGAGAGTGTATGCATACAGTACGATACTGTCTTGGTGCCACAGGGTCTTTTATTGTGCCAAAGTCGGGGTCCGATGGGGCTGAATACGGCTCTTTCGTGGGCATCTGTGCTCACAATGGAACCTTTTTCAGGCGGGGGGTGGGTATGCTTTCGCACAAGCACGCCTGCGCTGGTGTTTGTCAGTGTGTTTGTTTGTGTGTGCGCATGTGGCGGACACCTGCACTTTGCTGTGCTGCATTGTATTGCTCTATATTGTCATTATTCTTGTGCCCAATGCTTGTTTTTGTCGCCTACACTTACCAGCTTTCATTCCCACAAACTAGCTCTCTTAGCTCTTGGGGGCCCTCGTGTCGCCCCAAATCCGTTGCCACACCTATCCAAGATGGTGGGAGAGAGTGTATTTATACAGTCTGATACTGTCTTGGTGCAACAGGGTCTTTTACCGTGGCAAAGTCGGGGTCCGATGGAGCTGAAAACCGCTCTTTGGCTGGCATCTGTGTCCAAAACGGCACCTTTTTCGGGCGGGGGGTGGGTATGCTTTCGCGAACGCGCGCGCGTGCTGGTGTTTGTCAGTATGTTTGTTTGTGTGAACACATGTGGCGGACACCCTGCACTTTGCTGTGCTGCATCATATTGCTGTATATTGTCATTATTCTTGTGCCCAATGCTTGTTTTTTGTCGCGTACACTTACCAGCTTTCCTTCCCCAAAACTAGGTCTCTTAGCTCTTGGGGGCCCTCGTGTTGCCACAAATCTGGCGCCAACCCTATCCAAGATGGTGAGAGAGAGTGTATGCATACAGTACGATACTGTCTTTGTGCCACGGGATCTTTTACTGTGCCAAAGTTGGGGTCCGACGGAGCTGAAAACGGCTCTTTGGCTGACATCTGTGTCCAAAACGGCACCTTTTTCAGGTGGGGGGTGGGTATGCTTTCGCGTGCGTGCGCGCGCGCTGGTGTTTGTCAGTGTGTTTGTTTGTGTGCTCGCATGTGGTGGACACCCTGCACTTTGCTGTGCTGCATCATATTGCTGTATATTGTCATTATTCTTGTGCCCAATGCTTGTTTTTTGTCGCGTACACTTACCAGGTATCCTTCCCACAAACCTAATCTCTTAGCTCTTTGGGGCGCTCGTGTCGCCACAAATCCGGCGCCACACCTATCCAAGATGGTGGGAGAGAGTGTATGCATACAGTGCGATACTGTCTTTGTACCACGGGATCTTTTACCGTGCCAAAGTCAGGGTCCGACGGAGCTGAAAACGGCTCTTTGGCAGGCATCTGAGCCCAAAACGGCACCTTTTTTGGGCAGGGGTTGGGTATGCTTTCGCGTACGTGCACGCGCGCTGGTGTTTCTCAGTGTGTTTGTTTGTGTGCTCGCATGTGGAGGACACCCTGCACTTCGCTGTGCTGCATCATATTGCTCTATATTGTCATTATTCTTGTTCCCAATGCTTGGTTTTTGTTGCCTACACTTACCAGGTATCCTTCCCAAAAACCTGCTCTCTTAGCTCTCTGGGGCCTTTGTGTCGTCAGAATTTCGGCGCCACACCTATCCAAGATGGTGGGAGAGAGTGTATGTATATAGTACAATACTGTCTTGGTGCCGTGGGGTGTTTTACCGTGCCAAAGTCGGGGTACGACGGGGCTGAAAACGGCTCTTTGGCTGGCATCTGTACTCAAAACGGCACCTTTTTTGGGCGGGGGGTGGGTACGCTTTTGCGCACGCGCGCGCGCGCTGGTGTTTGTCAGTGTGTTTGTTTGTATGCGTGCATGTGACGGACACCCTGCACTTTGCTGTGCTGCATCATATTGCTCTATATTGTCATTATTCTTGTGCCCAATGCTTGTTTTTTGTTGCCTACACTTACCAGCTTTACTTCCCACAAACTAGCTCTCTTAGCTCTTGGGGGTCCTCGTGTCACCACAAAGCCATCGCCACACCTATCCAAGATTGTGGGAGAGAGTGTATGCATACAGTACGATACTGTCTTGGTGCCATGGGGTGTTTTACCGTGCCAAAGCCGGGGTCCCACTGAGCTGAAAACGGCTCTTTGGCCGGCATCTGTGCTCAAAACAGCACCATTTTTGGGCGTGGGGTGGGTATTCTTTCGCGCACGCATGCGCACTGGTGTTTGTCAGTGTGTTTGTTTGTGTGCGCGCATGTGACGGACACCCTGGACTTTGCTGTGCTGCATCATATTGCTGTATATTGTCATTATTCTTGCGCCCGATGCTTGTTTTTTGTCACGTACACTTACCAGCTTTCCTTCCCACAAACTATCTCTCTTAGCTCTTGGGGGCCCTCGTATCGCCCAAAATCCGGCGCCACACCTATCTAAGCTGGTGGGAGAGAGTGTGTGCATACAGTGTAATACTGCATTTGTGCCGTGGCGTCTTTTACCGTGCCAAAGTTGGGGTCCAACAAGGCTGAAAACGACTCTTTCGCTGGCATCTGTGCTCGAAACAGCACCTATTTTGGGCGGGGGGTTTGGTATGTTTTCGCGTACGTGCGCGCGCTGGTGTTTGTCAGTTTGTTTGTGTGTGTGCGTGCATGTGGTGGACACTCTGTACTTTGCTGTGCTGCATCATATTGCTGTATATTGTCATTATTCTTGTGCCCAATGCTTGTTTTTTATCGCGTACACTTACCAGCTTTCCTTCCCACAAACTAGCTCTCTTAGCTCTTGGGGGCCTTCGTGTTGCCCCAATTCTGGCGCCACACCTATCCAAGATGGTGGGAGAGAGTGTATGCATACAGTACGATACTGTTTGTGTGCCGTGGGGTGTTTTACCGTGCCAAAGTCAAGGTCCGACGGGGCTGAAAACGATTCTTTTGCGAGCATCTGTGCTCAAAACGGCACCTTTTTCGGGCGGGGGGTGGGTATGCTTTTGCGCATGCACGCGCGCACGCTGGTGTTTGTCAGTGTGTTTGTTTGTGTGCGCACATGTGGCGGACACCCTGCACTTTGCTGTGCTGCATCATATTGCTGTATATTGTCATTATTCTTGTGCCTAATGCTTGTTTTTTGTCACGTACACTTACCAGCTTTTCTTCCCACAAACTAGCTCTCTTAGCACTTGGGGGCCTTCGTGACGCCACAAATCCGGCGCCACACCTATCCAAGATGGGTGGAGAGAGTGTATGCATATAGTACAATACTGTCTTGGTGCCGTGGGGTCTTTTACCGTGCCAAAGTCGGGGTCTGACTGGGCTGAAAACAACTCTTTCGCTGGCATCTGTGCTCAAAACGGCACCTTTCTCGGGTGGGGGCTGGGTATGCTTTCGCGCACGCGCGCACGCACTGGTGTTTGTCAGTGTGTTTGTTTGTTGGCGCGCATGTGGCGGACACCCTGCACTTTTCTGTGCTGCAACATATTGCTGTATATTGTCATTATTCTTGTGCCCAATGCTTGTTTTTTGTCGCGTACACTTACCAGCTGTCCTTCCCACAAACTAGCTCTCCTAGCTCTTTGGGGCTCTCGTGTCGCCAGAATTCCGGTGCCACACCTATCCAAGATGGTGGGAGAGAGTGTATGCATACAGTACGATACTGTCTTGGTGCCGTGGCGTCTTTTACTGTGCAAAAGTCGGGGTCCGACTGAGCTGAAAACAGCTCTTTCGCTGGCATCTGTGCTCTAAACGGCACCTTTGATGGGTGGGGGGTGGGTATGCCTTCACACATGCACACGTGCTGGTGTTTGTCAGTGTGTCTGTTTTTGTGCGCGCATGTTGCGGAAACCCTGCACTTTCAGTACCTGCGTGTATATGTGTGTGCGTGCGTGCATGTGCATGTGCGTGTGCATGCATGCATGCGTGTGCGTGCGCATGTGTTTGTGCACCTGTGTGTGTCAGTGCGTGCGCCTGGAAGTATACGTGCGTGTGAGCGTACGCGCAATCGCGCGCGCGTGTCTGGTTCTGTGTGTGTCAAACTGTGAGTGAGTGAGTGTGTGTGTGTGTGTGTGTATGTGTGTGTGTGTGTGTGTGTGTGTGTGTGTCTGTGTGTGTGTGTGTGTGTGTGTGTATGTGTGTGTGTGTGTTTGTGTGTGTGTGTGTGTGTTTTCCGTCTTTATTTCCACACAAAGTTGTGTTAGTATGTGTTTCGTTGTGCGTGCAGGCGTGTGTGTGCGTGCGCGTGCACGCAAATGTGTGCGTCCGTGCATGTGGGCGCACACAAACAAACACATTGAAAAAACAGCTGCGCGCGTGCGTGCGCGCGCACGCATACCCATCCACCAGCCAAAAAGGTGCGGTTTTAGGCAAACACGGGACCCAAAGACCCGTTTTCAGGCCCGTCCTACCCCAACTTTTCCAGGGTTACAGACCCCGAGGCACCACGACAGTGTGGCACCGTATGCATACAGCCTCTCCTACCATTCCCCATGTGTGTGGCGCCGGACCTGTGGCGACCCCGCGGCCCCCGCGAGCTGGGAAA